>JAPKLX010002888.1:1194-11827 GCA_026898415.1 Leonotis leonurus | reverse complement strand
TTAGGCTTCTGCAATATTGTCACCTCCCGCCCCAACATGTTCTTGGGCAAACAAGTAGCTACATTCTACTTGACATGGCGGAATGACAAACATGGCTTTGAAGCAAATGTTTTGATGCCAATCGGCGACAGAACCAGCAAAACACCATACAACGTCATCCAAATGATCAACCAGGCATATCGGTTGAAAGACGAAGGTCTGAGTCTGGACGATATCACTCCTCAACAACTGCAAGAGGCAGTAGAAATTATGATGGTCATACCCATTTCATATACTGGAAGGATGTTTCAGCGGTCTCTACTCCAACCAGGTTTCAAGTTGCTGTTAGAATTGGTTCAGAGAATTTTTTTCAACCACAATGGATCATATGATCAAGTCACACCTGAGAAATTCCGAATTCTCACGTCAGTTGTTCTCAACCTCCGAGTCAACTGGAGTCGAATCCTGTTTGAATTGATGGCTAATGAAGCTAAACTGGTGACTTATACCAGGGATTGCAAAGGGAGAGGAACTTCAGTGGAAGTTAAGAGGAATCTCAGACATTCCACCAAAGTTAGTCTGATGGTGGAACGATATTTCAAACAGCAAGTATGGGAGGATGCAGTAGAATTCAACTCAAGTCTTTCCATACCCAAAGATCAACATCAGCTAGAGATGTCTTTGGGACTCTCACCAGCCTTCTTCAACAAGATAACCGATGAAGTACATCGTGCTGCAGCTCTGGAAATAGGAAGCTCAAATCCTATATGGATGCCACCTGCTAAAGGTGTGGAAAAGCAGAAGGGCAAGTCCACAAAGGAGAAAGTTGTGAAAGAAAAGGTGACACGCAAGACTTCTGCCAAACGAGGTAGTTCTATTGATACAGAAACCTCTGCCTCTCAGCCCAAGCAGAAGAGGCGTAGATTGAGGAAAGTCGATACCTCATCACCACCAGAAGAAGCAACAGAACAAACTGAACAACCAGCTGACATTGCATCAGAACATGGAGAGGAGGCATCACCAGCACCAACAGAGACACCACAACATGAACCAGAAACAAGCCACAACCCAAACCAAGAGAATGGAGAAAATTAGTGAGGATGAAGAGGAAGGAGAGTCAGCTGATGAGGAAGAAGAGAGGAAGCGTCAGGCAGAAAGTGTTATCAATCTGTTGGAAAATGAAGCAGAACACTCAGTGCTGCAAGACTTTCCTGGTATCCACTGTTTACCAGAAAGTGTGGATACAGCCAAGCGCGTCAAGTTCTACTTGCTGGTTAAAGACAGCGAGTACTACATTTTTGATGCTCTGCTTCAACTCAAGACAATTGATGACTTGAAAAAGGAAGAGGCCACACTACTCAATGTACTCCAAGTCACCACAGTCAAAGAAGTCAGAGCAGAATACAAACAACTCATTTCTGGGCTCATGAAACGTGAGGCAGAAACCTTGAAGATCAATCTGGAGACACCACACACAGAACCTGCACCAACAGAACAACCACCATCCGAACCAGAACAGGAAGCAGATCAACCCAAGAAGGCTACCAAGAAAACACCAATCATCAATCTCGACTCTGGTGATGATGAACCTGTCGGACAGACCATTGGTGGCGAGCCAAGCAACGACATATACACACAAGGAGCTGCCCAGAAACTGAAGAAGCATATAAATTTCTACACCATGGAAGAGCTTCTGGAACGAGAACCCAACACCTTCAATAACTATCAACTGGACAATCTGATTACTCTTCGAGTTGAAGATCAGATGACTGATATTTGCAACACACTTCAAGAGAAGGCCACCCAGATACTTTCTGATTTTAATCAACATCAGAAAGATTACGTGAACGACATGGATCATGACATCAGAAGCAAGCTCAAAACAGTCAGAAAGGAGCTTGATAAAAAGATTGATGATGACAGATTGGCAAACGAAGCAGGTCAAGCCAAAATCAATCTTCGACTGAATGGCATAGAAGAAAAAGCTAAGAAGACCACTACCTTGGTAGCTGACCTCTTGGTCAAACAACAAGAAACCATTGATGCTGCAGTAGCACAGAAATGAACTCAACTTGCTGCTCAGTTGAAAGAAGACACTGACTTATCCATCCACTCCCAATTCACCCGATTTGAAAATGAGAAATTTGTGGAGCTAATGCAGAAACATCAAATGACAGTCCTGAACGACCTTCTGTATCCTAACCCAGAAGAGTTCGAGCAACATAGCACTCGTCTCACTGCCGTTGAAGAACTTCAAGAGACCTATGACAAAACCCTGTCCACAATGAACAGCAGGCTCGAGCAGAAACTGGACGCCTCCAACCAGACAATCAACTTTCTGCTTGGATTCAAAGCAGATGCTGAAGAGAAATTTGAGAAAATGACTGAAGAGATAGCCTCACTTCGCACACTCATCACTACCTTCTTTGATGATGTCGAAAAGGTCGAAATCTCGGGAGGCAAAGGTAGCAGCAAGGGTGGAAAAGATAGCAGCAAGAGCTTGAGGACAGAAGAGGTGGAAATCGAAATAGAAACACCAGCACCAACTCAACCCAGGCCTACCACACCTCCAAGACCTGACCCCACTCTACTTGGCACTGAACAAGTCCAACATGCACCTCAGATCCTCAGTGACAAAGGAAAGAAACCAGTAGATGAGGGAGACCAAATTGCGGAGCTGTTGCTGTTTGGAGTGAGCATGGATCAAGCATGTGATCCAGTATTCAGAACACAGTTCTATAAAGAACAGGCAGAGAGAGAGAGAAAGCTAGCTGCACAGGAGGCCAAGGAAAAATCATTTCAAACTCCTTTCTCTTCGCCTTCATCTACAGAACGCTCACAGCAGCAGTCATCACAATCAACCACCCAGTCTAAGAAGAAGAAGAAGAAACCATTCTCATGGAATCTATCTTTGCAAAAGAAAACACCCAATGATGCATGGGTTCCAGAGGGTGACCAAAATGACTGGGAAAAGGTCAAGCAACGCTTCATTTTGAACAGATACTTTTTGAAGGAGCCTACATACTCAGAGTCTACACCGGATGAAGACTTTATTCGATATCTGGAGAACTTCAGCGATCAGAGCTTGATACAGAGGATCAGAACAGCTGCATCTGATGCCAAAATTCAACTCAAGGCTCCGGAGAAGGAATACATGGTATGCCCAACAATACCAGGCAGCAATATTCCTGACAAGACCTACATTTTAAATTACATCAATCAACTGGCCAAGATCAAGGGATATAAGATCGACAATCACGATCCTAATTACGCCAGGGTGAGAGATTGGATTTACGAGAGCATTCAGTTAGTTTCTGATGCACAGAGAGAGAAGATGAAGAAAGGCGGAGCAGCCAGATGGTTCTCTTAGATAGATCTTTTCTCTTATCTTCTGTTTTTGTTCTCTGTTATTCCTGTTGTCCACTTGTACTCATCAATTCATATATATATTGATGTGGAGCTTTCTGAAGACAAAATCCCATTGTCATGTTATCTTTTTGGTTATTTAGTGTTATTTAACATAAATAACAATTAGCTAATCTCTGCAGAACATGATACATGTTAATTTGGTTACGCTGATTAAAGTGTGGTTTCGACATCATCAAAAAGGGGGAAATTGTTGGGAACCCCACAGATAATTTAAGTTTTGATGATGTTCTTTCGAAAAACACACTTGGTATTATTTATGTTCTGTATTATTTCTATTCTGTTTTCTATGTGACAGAAAGATGAAAGAAGTCTCAGACAGAAAACTGAAGCAAGTCAACTTTAACAGAAAGTGAACCAGAAAGCTTCAAACAGAAAGATGAAAGAAGTCTTAGACAGAAAGCTGAAGCAAGTCAACTTTGACAGAAAGATGAACCAGAGACTTAAACCAGAAAGTTAAAAAATGCCAACCCAGACAGAAAGTTGAACCAGAAACACTTAACCAGAAAGTTCAACTAGATCAACTTTCAAAAACTGAAATCAGATGAAATGTCTCTGAAATCCCAAAGTCTTAACAAGTCCCTCGTGCCACAAAAGGAATAGAATCAATCAAGACCAGAAAAGGAAAGCTATCTGTCAAACGATCTGCTTACCATATTTGGAGGATACTATCAAACGCATTAGAAGGCAAGAGGAGATAATCTTGGGATCCACTTTCCTTGATTGATGAAATCATTTATTTCAAATCAATCAAGTTCAACGGTTAGAATTTCAAAATTCTACATCTATAAAAGCTCGGAACAAAGATTAGCAGAGTTGTACGCGAATAAGCTTGCTATATCATTCAAATCTACTCTGCCCAGAAATCATCTCATCCATCAAAGCATTTACTGAGAAAAGATTTCAACCAGATCGTGTTCCGAACCGTTCGTTATCATAATCATCCCTCGATTCAAGTCTGTCTTATCGAGAAAGAAAGGAGATCTTTGCTAGCTAGTAGTTTTCTAGTGGATTAACGTGAAGAAATCCTGTTTACAGTAGTTTTCTGTAAGTTGTAAAGGGACACGACCCTTATTCGTGCATAAGTTTCAATCAGGTTTGTAATTGAAACTTGTGGCTCGTTCTCAGCGAGTATAAATAAGAAGAGTATCCTAGTAGTGGATATCTAATCCAGTTTGGATTAGACCGTGGACGTAGGGGGTTTCCTGAACCACGTAAAATAACTGTGTTATTTACTTTCTGTATTTTCATTTCAGTTGTTTTATTCACTATCTGTCATACTCATTCAAACTGCATTCTTAATCAATCCTATAAATTCTTGGTTAAGTTTTCTAAAGGTTTTCTAAAACAAGAGCACCGACTAAGGCCACCATTATTCCGCACACAATACACTTCTGGAGAATAAGATTACTCTTACTTTCTGCTTTGTATTACTCTCTCGAGAGATTTTGCTTGGACAGAACACGATTGATTAGATAATCGATCTGGTCTGTCATATTGAGCAATCTGTAATACAGAAAGCTTAAATCTCTCCTTTTAATTAGTCAAGAAAACTGAAAAGTTTGTGTATTTGGTGTATTCCCCCCCCCATAAACCAAACCTTGCTCTTTCGGGACCAACAAGTGGTATCAGAGCAGTGCTTCATACGACCATTGTTTTGTTTCACAAGGTTAACACCTACGTGGTCAACTTGAATAGATCTAGAAAATCTTTCTATCATTTGCATCCTATCTGTCATTATGGAGTCATCTGTTATCAGGGCATGCGAAGAATTCTCCATCCAAGGCTAGAGAGAGTGGAGTTTCAGAATCAAGATGTGTCTCAAGGCTCATCACTGCCTGATGTGGAAGGTAATTGAAGAAGGACCATTGGCCATTACTGAAGAAACAACTCGCATCACTGAAACAGGAGTTGTTAAAGAGGATGTACTCAAAGATCCCAGAAAATACACACCTGAAGAAAGAAGAGAAGCAAATCTTGATGATTTTACCAAAGGAGTTATTTCCAGTACTGTAAAAGGAATCCATCTGGCTAAGATTCAAGATCTCGATACAGCCAAAGAAATGTGGGAAGCCTTGAGAGATCTCAGTCTAGGCTCTGAAGCAATGATTGAGAACAAGCTGTCCCTAGCATGTCACAAGTTCGATGAATTCAAGATGAAACCTGGAGAAACCATTGAACAGATGAAGAACAGGTTCATTGAAGTACTACTTGAAATTTCTGCTTTCAAAAAGAATAAGTACACACAGAGAGAGAAGAATCTCAAGATTCTTAGAGCTCTACCACCAAGCTGGGAGATTTATTCAGCTATGCAACCTCTACGTGCTGATTTTAATGACTTGTCCGTAGAAGCTCTATTTGATCACCTAGCTGTCCATGAATGTGACACCTGAAGGATTCACGGACCAGATCATTCCTCCAGTAAGAAGAGCGAGAATAACTCAAAGAAGGAGAAAGAGACTGCCTTCAAAGCGAAGTGCAAAACAGATGAATCAGTAGCCTCTACCACACAAGAAGAAGGAGGATATGATAAGTTACTCAAAGAATTCTCACTGATTGCAAAGAGAATGGACAAAATGGAAATCAGATCAAGAAAGTACCGAAGGTTCTACAAAGACAACAAGAGCAGATACCAGAAGAACAAAGAAGTAGAACGATCTGATGACAAAACAGAAAGTAGAGGTAATGGTAAAATCACTAATCCTACTGACTATACTTGTTATGGTTGTGGGAGAACAGGCCATTTCAAAACAGATTGCCCAGATTTATCTAAAAGTCAAAGAGAAGAACTACGAGCTAAGAGAGACAGAAAACTAAAAGCTCAACGTAAAGCCATGATAGCAGAAGAAGACTCTAGCTCAAGTCACCTGTCAGATAGTTCATCAGAAGATGATGAAGCATTCTTTTCCAATGAAGAAGAAAACTGGGATGAATGCTATGTAGGACTAGACAACAGTCTAGATGATGTAGAGGTAAATTCTTGCAACTCTAATTCTTCAAATGATATTAACCTGGAATAGGAAATAGAAGATCAAGATGAATATTCATGGGATGAAGTTAATGAGATGTTCAAGAGCTACTCGAGCATCAAGAGACTATTTGGAGAAGTTGTTGAAGAAAATGACAGATTGAAGAAATCTGAAGAGATATTGAGTAAAGCAAACACTCATTTTGTTTCTAACATAAACGATCTGGAAGAACAGATCAAAGGAAAGGACAGTGAGATTCACTCACTAAATTCAAAAGTGAAGGATCTTATCACAAGAAACAATGAACGTGCTACACTGCTAATTAACATGCAGCAAAAGGGTACATCTGGAGTAGGATATCCAGGCCACTCAGAAAAGCTCTCTAGTACCATAAAATTCGTACCAGAAAGGAAACAAATACCAGACCAAGTGATAAATCTTAGAAACAAGAAAGAACAACCTCAGAAGATGATGGTGAAACAGACTGGCAACAGACAGTACCATCAAACAAGAGAACAACCAGAAGATTACACAGGAACAGAACGGGTACACAACAAGAATGTCAACAGGACATTAACTAACAAATATGTTAACAAGACATTACCCAACAAAAATGTCAACAGGACAGTACCCACTAATAAAGGATTGAAAAATGATGGAATAGAAAGATATCATCCATCTATATTTCATTCTATGTCAAAAGTTGATAATGATGGAAATACTATCACTTGCTATATTGTTGTCCCCAACCCAAAAGTGTTCTGGATTCGAAAGGGAACATTTGCTAATAACCAAGCACCCAAATATTGAAAGGGTAGGTAAGTGTAATTAATTGCAGGACCAGAAGACTGCAAGAAGGTACAAGATAGCTAAAGGTGCAATCTAGATTATAGATAGTGGCTGTTCGAAACACATGACGTGTGACAAGAACCTACTATCAGACTATATAGAGAAACCAGGTCCTCGGGTCACTTTTGGTTGTAATTCAAAAGGATATACCAGAGGATATGGAAACATAAGAGTTGGCAAGTCCACCATAAAAAATGTATCATATGTTGAGGGTCTTAGCCACAATCTGTTTTCTGTAAGTCAGTTCTGTGCTAATGGTAATCAGATTATTTTTGATGCTAACAATTGTTTCGTGAAAAGCAAGGAAGGAGATGAGATACTCCTTACCGGAAAGTTGCAGGATAGATTGTATATTGTACAATGGGACAACCAGATTGAGACATGTCTGGTCACTAAGACAGTATCAGAAACTAGTTGGTTGTGGCATAAACGACTGAGTCATCTCAATTTCAAGTCAATCAATAAGATTGCACGAGAGAAACTAGTCGAAGGACTACCAGACCAAATATATGACAAGAATCACATCTGTGAAGCATGTCAAGCTGGAAAACAAACCAGATCATCATTTTCTAGCAAATCTGTCTAGTCATCTACCAGAATCTTAGAGTTACTACATTTAGACTTATTTGGTCCAGTTAAGCCATTAAGTATAAATGGTAGAAAATACACTCTGGTCATCATTGATGATTATTCAAGATTCACATGGGTAATCTTCTTATATAAGAAGAAAGAAACATTGGAAAAGCTGCCAAACTTCCTCAACAAAATTACCAAGAAAAAGGAAGTCTCTGTTACTACCATTAGAACAGATCGTGGTACAGAATTCCTAAACCAGAAGATTGAGGATTACTGCAACAGATGGGAATCACACATCAGACATCTGCAGCCAGAACACCTCAACAGAATGGAGTAGTTGAAAGAAGAAACAGATCGTTAAAAGAAGCAGCTCGCACTATGCTTAATGCAACCAGATTACCTAAGAAATTTTGGGCAGAAGCAATCTCTACAACTTGCTATACACAGAATAGAGCTGTAGTTACCATCAGACATGGGAAGACACCATACGAAGTCTGGAACAACAGAAAGTCCAAGATACATTACTTCCGTACTTTTGGTTGTTTATGTTACATCCATAATAATGGGAAATCGCAGTTGAAAACCTTTGATAGTAAAGCTGACCCTGGAATATTCTTAGGATATTCTGAAGTTAGTAAAGCTTATAGGGTTTACAACAAGAAGACCCATATTGTGGAGGTAACACCTCATATTGTCTTTGATGAATCTTTTGTCACTGACAGAGAGTTGAGTGATGATCATATACAAGGCCAGAACAAAGAAAAGAGAACAGAAGGAATTCTGCTAGAAGATATTCTAATCTGGAATACAACGGATGATAATGATATTGATGTTCCATCTAATGCTGAAGCAATAAGTTCACAGCAAGGGGGAACAGAACATATCATTCTGGACCTTGATAGATCAATAACTCAACCAGAAGGTAATCAAACAGAAGAAGGAGATAACAATGAGCAAAATCATGATCAACCAGAAGAATCAAGAGATACAAATGGTTGGAACAATAATCAAGAAATTGAAGAACCAGATGTGGACAATCCTTTTCAAACATCTCATCCAGAATTTGAGGACCCAACAAATGAACAAGAACCTGAGATATCAGAAGAAGAAATGACCAGCAGGAGGAGATGGATACAGGACAATCATCCTCCTGAACAGATTGTTGGGAACCCAAGTGATAGAGTAAGAACTAGAAGAATGCATGGAGAGAGTGCACTTCTCAGTTGCTATCTATCACGTGTTGAACCCTCTGACATTTATGAAGCACTCAAAGATGCAGACTGGGTCATTGCTATGCAAGAAGAACTCAATGAGTTTAAAAGAAACCAAGTCTGGTATATGGTAGACAGACCAAAACATCAGGGAGTAATAGGTGTCAAATGGGTATTCAAGAATAAACGAGATGAAAACGGAGAAGTAGTCAGAAACAAAGCTAGACTTGTTGCAAAGGGATACAGTCAACAAGAAGGTATCGATTTTGACGAGACTTTTGCACCAGTTGCCAGATTGGAACCAATCAGATTATTTCTCACATATGCAGCATACAAGAGATTCAAAGTGTACCAGATGGATGTTAAAAGTGCATTCCTAAATGGTATACTTGAAGAAGAAGTATATGTTGAACAACCATCTGGTTTTGAAAAAGGAAATCCTGACCAGAAGGTATATAGATTAGCTAAAGCTGTCTATGGATTGAAACAGGCACCAAGAGCGTGGTATGAGACGTTATCAACATTTCTGCTGGAATCAGGTTTCAAGAGAGGTTCTATTGACAAAACACTGTTTGTCATTAAAGTCAAAGAATATATCCTTTTGGTGCAGATATATGTAGACGACATAATTTTTGGATCTCAATCTTCCCATTTTTGTGATAAATTTGCTGAACTAATGAAGAACAAATATCAAATGTCCATGATGGGCGAGATGAATTTCTTCTTAGGCTTGCAGGTAAAACAGCTATCAGATGGTATCTTTGTAAACCAAGCAAAGTACATTAATGATCTGGTCAACAAGTTTGGAGTTAAAGACAGCAAGCCAGCCAAGATACCAATGCAGATAAATGGAAAGATAGACCCAGATCCCGAAGGCAAACCAGCATCTATAACAAAATACAGAGGCATAATTGGCTCACTATTATACCTTACTGCAAGTCGACCAAATATCACGTTTGCAGTAGGAGTATGCGCCAGATATCAAGCCAATCCCAAAGAATCACATATGGAAGCTGTCAAAAAGATACTTAGATATCTTAAAGGAATAGCTCACGTTGGTCTCTGGTATCCGCATGACGATAACTTTGAACTAACAGGCTATTCTGACTCAGATTATGCAGGATGTAAACTGGACAGAAAGTCTACCTCTGGCACATGTCAGTTTCTAGGAAACAAGTTGATATCTTGGTTTTCAAAGAAACAGACATCTGTTGCCACATCAACAACAGAAGCAGAATATATGGCTGCTGGAAGCTGTTGTGCACAAATCTTATGGTTGAAACAGCAACTAAGGGATTACGAAATCGAAGTAAAGGAGATACCCATATTCTGTGACAGTTCAAGTGCAATTGCAATAACACTGAATCAAGTGCTTCACACAAGATGAAAACATGTTGACGTGAGACATCATTTTATTAGAGATCATGTGGAGAGAAAGCACATCCAGATCGAGAAGATTCATACAGATATCCAACGTGCTGACATCTTGACTAAAGCTCTACCAGAAGAAAGATTTAAGATGCTGTGTGGAAAGCTTGGATTACTAAGTCTGGATGATAGAACAACAGAAGGTTAGCAGAATGTTAACAGCAGAAGGTTACCAGAATGTTAACAGCAGAAGGT
>JAPKLX010000882.1:0-24793 GCA_026898415.1 Leonotis leonurus | reverse complement strand
ATAGAATAACTAAGGTGTGAAGATGAAGCTTTCATGGTGGGTTTGCCAGTGTTTTCCTCTCCTCGCCGGAGCTTCCCTCTTCTTGCCGGAGCATGGTTGTGAAAATGGTAGAAAGAAGGGGTGAGAATTGAAGGATGACAATTGAGAAAAGAGGATGTGGAAGAGTTCAAACTTACTACTTTGGCCAAAAGTTTGGCCTTGCATGGCTGCCTTCCAACCATTTTCTGGACGATCGGACCCCAGAAATGGAATCTACGCGTCGAAAGAAAGCTCGGGGTGAAATTTGGGCTCATTTGGTCGCCGGAAATATTTTCCGGTGACCGGCCGGCGGTGGTCCGGTGGCCGGCCGGCGGCTGTCCGGCAGTGGCTGGAGGAGAGCATCTCTCTCTACAAATCTGGTGGGGTGAAAAATGAGGAGGAGAGAGAGGAAAGAAGGGTATTTATACCCATTTCGTCTTGAACTTTAAAAATTCACCGAGCGCTCAAACGATGTCCAATTTTTACGATCTTGGTGTCTATGGATTCGTCTCGACGAGCTCTATTATTAGGTAGTATAATCACATGACAAGAAAATTTATTTTTCCAAGTTATTCATGCGCAAGCGTTACCGTTCTATAAATATAATATTTTAATTAAACCTTAAGATAAAAGAATTAGAGTTTGTAAGTACGCTTAAAAAAAATCGAATATTTTTCAATAAATTTTTCTTAATAATAATAATAATATTTAATTAATTTCTAAATAAACATATCGATATTTCGGGATTTTACAGTTTCTTTATTAACCGAGTCATGGCCTAATTACTTAACTAAGATATGGTTAAGAAATTGGGTTGTGACATCATTACTGATGCACCCAGTAAAATAATGAACAAAGGAAGCGCTGAGATAAAGGATGGAACTGGTCCAACTCCTTCGCTAATCATAGTTGAGAAGGAGAAGACAATTGATGAATACACTGCTGAAGAAAGAAAAGAAGATGGACCTGATGATTTTGCCAAAGGACTAATTTCAAGCACAGTAAAAGGTTAAAAATATGGAAATCAGCCTTGGATCAGAAATCATTCAAGAAAACAAGCTGTCTATCGCCTGTAACAAATTTGAAGAGTTAAAAATTAATTATGGAGTGACGATAGCTCAAATGAAGAAAAGGTTCACGGAAGTTTTGATAGAGATATATAGCTATGATTGACAAAAATAAGTATTCTCAACGGGAGAAAAACTTGAAAGTAATCCGAGCTCTACCTGTTACTTGGGAAATTTATTCAGCCATGCATCCCATGATGCTAGAATTCAACTCTCTTACCACCGATTCTTTATTTGATTTACTTACTGGAAATGAGTACGAGATCAATTGTATTCATGGTTTATCTAATTCTTTCTCTAGCAAACCATCTTCGGCAGGAAACCACGACAAAGAAACTACCTTCAAAGCAAAGATGAAAGACAAAGAAGCTACCAAACAAACTCCCACTGTTGTTGTCAAAGAATCATCAAGGTCAGATGATGAGAACTACCCAACGAAGAACTATTTCAAGGAGTCTTCTCTCATGGAAAAAAGATTCCAAAGAATGGAAGTGAGAGCCAATAGATACAAGAGGCTCTACAAAGAAAACAACAATAGAAGCTTTAAAACGAAAGATCGATCCGATGATCGACCTGATCGAAGGAATGAGGTAAAATCAACCTCATATGTTAAAGCTGACCTCTCCGAATATTCTTGCTTTAAGTGTGGCAGGAATGGACATTTCAAGACAAGCTGTCCTGACATATCAAAAGCGGAGAGAGAATGAGCTTTGTGCCAAACGAGATGAGAAGCTCAAAGAGCAAAGAAAAGCAATGCTAGCTGAAGAGCAATCATCTCCAAGCCACCTGTCAGACAGCTCATCCGAAAACGATGAAGCCTTCATAGCTGATGAAGGTGAAGATAAATGGGATGAGTATCTCATGGGCCATGACAACGGACTTGACAGTCAAGAGGTAAATTGTCAAAATTCTATTTCTTCTAATCAACCTATATATGATTCTGGTGATGAAGAAGAAGGTGAAGACAACCTGTCTATCGAAGACTTCACCAAACTCATGGAAGATAATGTAAGATTGCACAAGATGTTTAAACATGCAATAAAAGAAAATGGAAGAATGACGACTACCATTCAAAAGATGAAGGAAATCAGCAGCGCGTTCAATGATAGAGAAAATGCACTGTTAAATTACTCATTGAATGCCAAGATTTCTGATCTCATTCACCGAGAAGCTTCTGCTCAACGTAAGATCGATGATTTGAGTGCCATGATCAACCACTCAATGTACAAAAAGGAAGATCGAATTCAACTCATCAACGACATGCAAAGAAGAGTTGCAGATCGCACTGGACTTGGATTTGACGGAGTTGACAAAGGTCCACCAACGGGGAAATTTGTCAAAGAAAAGTGAAAAGATAAAATAGTAAATCTCAACAACAGTGTGAGATAGCCACAAGCTATTTTAATCAAGGAACAAGCCGACCATCAACAGCAAGTCCAGCGACAACAGAAATACACTACTCAAGGAATTGGATATCAGCAAAGAAAATAACCTACTCAAAGGACAAATCAAACTGCTCAGAAGCTCAACCAACAGCAAGCTCCTCCCTTGTTCAACCAAAGAAAACCACCTGCTCCCTCCAAACCATCTGCTCCTAAGAAAACAACGGCACACATTCAACCACCTGCCAAGAAGAAACAAATAGTCTACATTGATTTCAGTGGCAAATAAATTAGGCCATCACATAATATTACTATCATTAGGCAAATTTGGGTTCCAAAAGGAACTTTGTCTACTAACAAGGCACCCTCAATCAATAGGTAAGCTAAATAATTTTTCATTGCAAGATAGAAGATCGATGAGAATGAAGCACACAACTCAGGGCGCGGTGTGGATACTTGATAGCAGATGTTCTAAACATATGACGTGCAACAAAGACTTGTTAATCAACTACAAAAAGAGCACTGGACCAAATGTTAATTTTTGAGGAAATTCAAAAGGATATACAAAGGGTTATGGTGATCTTCAAGTTGGTAACACTACTATTCTCAATGTATCATATGTTGAAGGATTAAATCATAATCTATTCTCGATTAGTCAATTTTGTGCTAATAATAAGAGAGTAGAATTTACAGCTAACAAGTGTTTTGCAAAGAATATGGAAGGAGAAGAAATTCTTCTTACCGGGATTTTGCAGGACAGATTGTATATCGTACAATGGAATGATCAAACTGAAACTTGTCTAATAACAAAGTCAAGTACAGAAACCAGCTGGTTATGGCACAAACGATTGAGCCACTTAAATTTCAAATCTATCAACAAGCTGGTAAAAGACAATTTGGTTGAAGGTTTGCCTACTCAAATCTATGACAAAGACCATGTATGTGAAGCTTGTCAAGCTAGAAAACAAACGAGAGCATCATTTCCTACAAAGGCAGCTCACTCTACTTCAAGAATCTTGGAACTCCTAGACCTAGACCTTTTTGGACCTGTATCTCCATTAAGTGTAAATGGTAGAAAGTATACTCTTGTCGTTATTGATGATTTCTCTAGATTTACTTGGGTTGTTTTCATGTTCAAGAAAAAGGAAACTCTAGAGAAACTACCTGATCTACTCAACAAACTATCAAATCAAAAGGAGAAATCTATTATCATCATTCGATCTGATCGTGGAACTGAATTCATAAATCGTATGATCGAAGAATAATGCTCAAAATGGGAATTCAACATCGAACGTCAGCAGCTCAAACAACACAACAAAATGGAATTGTGGAAAGACGTAACAGATCGCTCAAAGAGGCTGCCCGAACTATGTTAAATGAAATCAACCTCCAAAAGAAGTTTTGGGCAGAAGCAGTCAACACGGCCTGCTACACACAAAATCAATCTGTCATCACACGATGTCACGGAAAAACTCCATACGAGCTGTGGAATAACAGGAAGCCTCGAATCTCATAGTTTCGATCATTTGGATGTAAATGTTACATTCACAACAATGAGAAAACTCAATTAAAAATATTTGATAGCAAAAGTGATCAAGGAATATTCTTAGGATATTCTGAAATCAGTAAAGCTTATCGAGTTTTTAATAAGAGAACTCTTATTGTGGAAGTAACACCACATGTTATTTTTGATGAACCTAATTTTGAGGTTTCAGGACAGATAGCTCTTCTTCAAAAGATGATCTCACCCCCTCAATATTGAGAAACTCCACAGATAAACTCATCGACGACATTCTTCTATGGAGTCCACGAAAAGATGAAGATGAAGAAGAAACTAATAATCAACCTGCTGTAGAGGAACCACAACAAAGGAGAACAAATGTACAAATATCACATATAGAAGGAACAGATCAAGAGGGAACCTCACATGAAGAATGTTCACAACAATTTGTTGCTGAACAAAATATTCCTCAATTTGCTACACCTACAAATCAACAGTCATCTGTTCGTAATTTGGTAAATGAAGTATCAAATATTGATTTAAACACTGACAATCTCTTTGATGTTCCTATCACAGATCATCCCGAATTTGAGAAACCACCTGATGAGACAGAAATCGAAGTATCTGAGGAAAAAATGAAAAGGCGAAGAAAATGGGTAGATAGCCATCCATCTGATCTCATTGTTGGGAACCCAGCAGATAGAGTCAAAACTAGACGCATGCATGGAGAAAGTGCATTGCTAAGTTGCTATCTTTCTCACACCGAACCAAAAGACATCGATGAAGCCTTACAAAGTGCAAATTGGATCAATGTCATGCAAGAAGAATTAAATGAATTCAAGAGAAATTAAGTATGGTATCTGGTAGATCGACCTAGACATCAAGGTGTTATAGGTGTTATAGACAACTAGTTTCAAAAGTATCGAGCAGATCGTTTTTAGTAAAAATAACGAACTGCTTCACATATTTGCAGCTTGCTGTCCTCATTACTTGTTCTGGTTTTTGATATCTAGAATTTATTTTTACAGATCACAAATATAAAAGTAGTTTGAAGTTTCAAATTTACTTATAACGATTTGTATTTCTAGACTATAGAAACAACTACCATGTAAAAGGAACAACTAGATAAATTAACTATCTGTCCATATTATCAAGCTATAACTAGGATAGAATACTTCTATACTTGAAGACATTACTAGAGGATGATCAGCTAGAATAAAAGACTGTAGCAGCTCGCTAACAGGATAAGCAACAGATCGTTTTTATCGAAAACGACCTGCTCGTCATTCCTGATCTCTACCTACAAATATTAAGTGTTCAAAACATAAATTCATAAGTGTTAATTGGGAACCAAACCAATTAACTTATGAAAGAATAGCTTGATGTACAACGACCTGCTATTCCATCGAGAACGAGATGCTCCTCACAGTAACTATGGTGGACTGCCGACATACCTAAATTTGTGACAAGTCAACCTTATGGTGTATTGTCACATCAACAACATACTTTAAGGAATGAAGTACAAGAATATCAATTTGCAGTACGGTGTATCATTCCCAATATGGCAATACACTGAGAAATCGCGTGAAAGATGAAACAAGACTCTCACATGGCAGTGCGTGTATTAACAACACTACCATGTATTTAATGTAGCCATTAATGCGAAGAGGAAGGACTTCTCCCTCTCTAACGGATAGTTCCTGCAATGGTTCTATAAATACCACCTTCAACTCTAGAAAAGAAAACCCTAAAAGTTTGAATTGGTGTATTCCCCTACCCCTTCCCCCCCATACACCAATCTTGCTCTTTCGGGACCAACGATGAGTGTTTTGTTCCGTCATTCTGCTACACTATTTTGTTGGGGTGTACACTGTGCAGTTAACTGAGATTGAATCCCTACTTCCGAAAAATGGCTCAAAAATTCAGCACGAAGGTGTTCGCCTTCGTAATCAGAATGCAGACACTTGATAGTGTTTCCATGACGATTCTCCACAAGTGCCCTGAATTCCTTAAATTTTTTACAAGATTCTGACTTGTGCTGCATTAAGAAGACATATCCATATTTAGAGTAGTCATAAATGAAAGTGATGAAATACTGCATGCCACCTCTGGCCTGAGTCAACATTGGACCATAAATATTGGAGTGAATGATATCCACACATCTTGGGCTCTATTTCCTTTAACCTTGGACGGTCTCATGGTCAATTTACCTTCCAAGTAGGATTCAAAAGTCGTGTATGGCTCAACTTGGAGTTTATCCAAAGGCCCATGTTCCACTAAATTTTTAATCCTCCTAAGGTTGATATGTCCAAGCCTTAAGTGCCATAGATATGTATCATTCGACCAAAGAAAAGAAGCTTTTCTCTTCTTGGAGTTAGCGGACAAGTTAAAAGTTGAAGTTAAACGTTGTTTGGGTTTCACAGAGATAGTATACAAATTGTTAATCAAAGTAACAGAACAGATAAAAAAGTCTCTTTTCTTGACAATAAAGGAGTCATTAAACATATATCTTTCATACTCAAATAAAATAAAAATTGAATATGCATGTCATGTGTCTGCAGACAATTATCTCATATCTGTAATACCATATCTACACGCACGTGTTGAGAGGTAGGCCTCCCTCTCAAACACTTTGACCGGCCAACCCGCTCGCTAACTCACGGTCCAATGTGTACACAAACCTTTACCGGCAGCTCGTCCGGCATAAGGCCGATATCGTAATTCTCTTGTAGATAGGTAAAATGCAACATGCTCAAAACAGGCAAGTCAAACCTTTTTAAACATAACAACATATCCATACATAATTAATTCTTTAGTTCGAAAGTCCACCTGAATGATTTAATCTATATAATCTAGGGCTTCGTCTCCCTCTTTCTTTACCTCTTTTCCCTTCTCAGCTGGACCTTACATTAATAAAACAATTAAGAATAAGAAAACCATACTCATTTCTAGGGAATCATCAATTCGTAATTTCGTTCTTCTTCTTATAATTTATTTGATTATCAACTAATATAACTATAAGATCTTCGGCTATTGCATCCTTCTATTTTTAACGTTATATTAATCACTTATCATACTATGTTACTACGTCACTTCTTTATGTTCCAACATATTGTCTTTCAACAACTTATTTTACTACATGCTCTTCAATTTCTCTTCCTAATATTTAAGGAAGATTAAGCATATTATACCTTAAACATTACATATCATATGAATACACAAACTAACTCTTCCCAACTTTTACATATGAGCTTGGAAAAATCTAAATAATATATATATCACTTATTATGCTTCACAAAGATCATATATCAAGTTAATTGAGGCAAATAAAATAAAATCTTCATAGCTCTTTTATCCCTAATTTTCGAAATTACACCAACATTCATATTTTTATTTTCATCAAATTTCTTTCTAACCTTATGTTTAAACATGCTTAATTACATGAATATAAACTTAATTTAAGCATAGCATCACAATTATTAACATAAATTTAAACTCAAACCCTAGGGTTATATCTTCATCTATTTCCTCTTATTTCTACATACTTTCCACTTTATGCATGATTTAATCATAAAACAACAAGAAGCTTCACTAATACTTTCAAATCTCCAATCTTCCTTCATCATGTTTCAAAATCATAATTTATCAAAATTAAAACACAAAAGCATGATAGAAGAGTATCATTTACCTTCAACTAACTAAGCTTTATAACATGATATAGCTTGAAATCACACTAATGATCTTAGGATAAGAAAATTTTTGGTGTAGAAAGGGGCTAATTTTCGAAAATGTGGGGGAGGATAAGAGAGAAAATTTTGTGTTTATCATGAATAGTACATGCTAGATCTTTATATAAGTAATAATTAATTTATTTGGAATTAATTAATTAAAGTGATTATTCATCACTTCTACCATATTCTAGAAAATTAGAGAATTTTTCTTTTCCTTTTTTTTTTTTTTTTTTTATGGTTATCTCTCCATAATATGCTATCATTTTTCTAGATCATGCTTAAGTCACACTTAGATCACTTTTCACTAATTACAACTAAGTACCTTTAAATTTTAAATTTTCCTATTTTTATTTCTTAAGGATGCAAAGCTTTATTAAATTTCTAATTAGCAATTAAGTACTAATTAAAATTTAAGGGTATTACAATTTTCTTGAATAAGGCTCAATAAAGTGGCCTCTTCCACCTTCAGTTCTTCGATTGATCTGGTCTGCAGCAGTGCATCAAAGACGTAGTACTCACTGTCTTTGATCAGCATATATAATTTCACCCTTCGAGCGGCTCCATAGCTCTCTGGCATCAGTTGAATACTCGGAAAATCTTCTCCATCTCCTCATCAACTTCCTCTTCCTCTTCCTCCTCTTCTTCCTCACTGATCTTCTACATGTGATCTGGTGAGGGTGTTGATGTCCTCGCAGGAGAGATGTCCTTGGCCTAGCTAGGGTCAAAAGTGGACTCTGGCCCCACATATTGAGGAATCTCCGTTGCCAGTTGAGCTATTTCCTCTTGTTGTGGAATCTGTCCCTCTAGTTGATGAGTGGCTGTCTCTGGTTGTGAATCTCTTGTTGGTGGTGGAGAATCAGGTTGAACTTTCCTGAGTCTTCTCCTCTTGTGCTTTGTCTGATGGGTTGTTGTTGATGTATCAGTGTCAACAGAGCTTTGCCCTCTTGGTAGGTGGCTTCCTCTATGCTTTCTCCTTCTGCACCTTTTCTTTGGGTGTCTTCTCTTTCTTCTTCTCTTCTCCCTTGGATGGTGGCATCCAATTGGGATTTGAGCTCCCCATCTCCAACAGTGCTTCCAGATGCATATCATCTGATACTTTGTTCAGCAATGCAGGTGTTATCCCCAAAGACATCTCGATCTGGTGCTGGTCTTTAGGTATGGTCAGCCTTGTATTGAACTCCACAGCATTTTCCCAAACTTGCTGTTTGAAAATTTTCTCCACCATGAAGCTTATCTTTGTGGAGTGTCTCAAGTTTCTGGCATCCTTCGTCCAATTCACAAGTCTGGCTTCCTTCCCTAGCAAGTCAAACAAAATTCTGCTCCAGTTGACTTTGAGGTTTAGAACCACAACAGTTATGATTCTGAACTTCTTTGGGGTGATTTGGTCGTAGGACCCACTATGCGTCATAAAGATGCGTTGCACGAACTCAAACACCAGTTTGTACCCTGGTTGACGCAAAGATCTCTGAAACATCTTCCCAGTATATGAAATAGGAATAACCATCACCTTCTCCACAGCTTCTTGCAGTTGTTCAGCGGTGATTTCTGACAACTCCATCCCTTCGTCCTTCAAACGGTATGCTTGATTTATCATCGCCGGTACATCGTAGGTGGTTTTGCTGGTTCTATCACCAATTGGCATTAACACGTTGGCTTCATTTCCATCCTTCTCATCATGCCATGTCAGATAGAAGGTGGCTGCTTAATTGGCCAGATACATAGCCGGGTGGGAAGTGAATATGTTGTGAAATCCTAACCAAAAATAGTATTCCAGCAGTCAATACCATGTAATCACAATTCCAATAGCAAAACATATCTACGTTGATGATATTATTTTTTGTTCTCAATCTAGTTATCTGTGTGAAAATTTTGATGATCTGATGAAGAACAAGTATCAAATGTCCATGTGATGGGTGAAATGAATTTATTTTTATGTCTACAGGTTAAGAAGCTACCTGATGGTACATTTGTAAACCAAGAAAATTACATACAGGATCTGATCAACAAGTTTAGAGTTAAAGACAGTAAACCTGTCAAGATTCCAATGCAGACCAATGCGAAGATTGATCCAGATCCAGAGGGCAAACCAGCGAACATAACTCAATACAGAGGTATCATATGCTCATTATTATATCTAACTGCTAGTCAACTTGACATTACTTTTGGAGTTGGAGTATGTGCAAGATACCAGGCCAACCTTAAGGAATCACACATGGAAGCATCTAAGAAGATATTACGATATCTAAAAGGAACAACACATATAGGTTTATGGTATCCATGTGATGATAATTTTGAACTAACAGGTTACTCTGATTCTGATTATGCTGGATGTAAGATAGATAGGAAGTCTACTTCTGGAACTTGTCAGTTTCTTAGAAACAAACTGATCTCGTGGTTCTCAAAGAAGCAAACCTCCATGGCTACATATACAATAGAAGCAGAGTACATGGCCGTTGGAAGCGGTTGTGCACAAATACTTTAGCTTAAGCAACAACTTAAAGATTATCAGATCAACGTGATGGAAATACCTATATTCTGTGACAGCTCGAGTGGTATTGCAATTACACAGAATCCAGTCTTACATACAAGATGCAAACATGTGGATGTAACACATCACTTTATAAGAGATCATGTAGAAAGGAAGCATGTGCAGATCGAGAAGATACACACAGATATACAATGAGCTGACATTCTAACAAAGGCATTATCAGAGGAAAGGTTCAAAATGCTATGTGGAAAACTAGGATTACTAAGCTTGGATGAAAGAGGCAGATCGATATCAGATCACTAATCCAGAAAACTATGAAAGAGGCATATCGATATCTAATTTGAGAAGATGAAAAGGAAGGGCATGAGGCAAGCATTCCGATGCCCATCGGAGACAGGACCAACAAGACCACTTATAATGTGATGCAGATGATTTAACTTGCTTTCAGACTGAAAGATGAGGGGATGGATCTATTTGAGATCAGTAAAGCACAACTACAAGAAGCAGTGGAGAGGATGATGGTCATTCCCATGACCTATACTGGAAGGATATTCCACGGATCACTCCTTGCATTGGGATTCAAATTGTTGTTTGAATTTATGCAGAGGATCTTTATGATGCATTGCGGGTCCTACGAACAGGTCACCCTGGAGAAGATGAAGATCTTAACAACCGTGGTACTTAATCTGAAGGTTAACTGGAGCAGAATCTTATTTGATCTGTTGGCTAAGGAGGCCAAATTAGTTGTGGAGACTAAGGATGATACAAATCAGATCATTGAATGGGTGGTGAAGAGAAATCTGAAGCACTCCACCACGATCAGTTACATTATTGTAAAGTTTTTCAAACAACAAGCCTGGAAGGGAGCCATTCCATTCAACACACAACTTACTCTGCCTAAGGAACAATACTAGCTCGAGATGTCTTTAGGCCTATCCCCTGCCTTGTTTAACAAAGTCAAGGACGATGTTCACATGAAGCATTTGATGGAGATATGAAACTCAAATCCTACTTGGGTAGCTCCAGTCAAAGGGGAAGAGAAGAAGAAGGATACCAAGGAGATGAAACAGAAGAAGCAACCAGCGAAGAGAGCGAGCTCTTCAGAGACTGAAACTTCCTCTACTACGCAGCAACTTAAGCAGAAGAGGAGGAGGTTGAGGAAGACACAACCTGCCTCACCAAATGTAGAATCTCAAGATCCAGACCAAGAGATTCTGCATGATGTTATGCCTGAATCAACTATGATCCGAGGCAGGAGAAAGATTTCTCACCTGCCAGGACAACTACAACTTCACCAGATCGACTGGAGAAGATTAGTGAAAAAGAGGAAGAAGAAGTTGATGAGGAGACCGAGAAGAGGAAACAAGCAGAAGAAGTAATACAACTTTTGAAAAATGAGGCAGATCACTCTGTACTGCAAGATTTTCCAGGAATCCAGCTGACGCCAAAGGGCTATGGTGCAGCTCGTCGTGTGAAGACATACCTTTTGATCAAGGACAACGAGTACTGAGTATTTTTCAAGTAGCCTCTGTTACTGATATAAGGGAGTCATACCATCAGAAGATACTTGCTATCTCAAAGCAGGAAGCCAGGCAACTAAATGTTCACTTGAAGTCATTCTATGAGGCTAGAATGGATTTCTTTGAATCTGTGCCAAATACAGATGATGAAGCCGAAGAGGAAGCCAGGGAAGAGCCATCTGCTCAACCTGATATTGGCATGGAGGAACAAAATGTAAACATGGACCAGCCCACTACTTCAGCCACACCAGCACAGGAAGAAGCAACAACATCCACTACCTTACCAGAACAGCAACAACAACCAGAACAACTCCAATCAGCACATGAAGAAACAGCTCAATCCACTAATGAACCAAAACAGCCAGCTACCATAGCAGATAAGCCCACTGCTCAATCTAAGCAAGGAACAATAGAGAAGCAGAAGCAGAAGCAAAAAAACTAAGAAGAAGAAGACTCCAAGGGTTGTACTTGAGCCTGTGATTGAAGAACCTGCTGGCCAGGTCATTGGAGGAGAACCCACTGACGAAATCTACACACCCGGAGTAGCCAAGTCATTGAAGAAGCAAGTTGGCTTCATTGACTTAGAAGATCTGTTGGAGAGAAGCACAAATCATACTCAAATGAGCAGGTAGATGATCTGATCAATCTGAGAGTTCATGATCATCTTGTAGCTACCTGCAATAAGATTCAAGAAAGGGTTACAAAAGTCTTGACTGACTTCAATCAGCACCAGAAAGATTACGTCAACAACATGGACAGAGACTTGAGGAGGAAGATAAGGGACTCAGTGAAGGAGCTAACCAAGAAGCTAGATGATGATCGAGATGCAGCTGATACAGCAAAAGAGAAGGTAGACCAGCGACTGAAAATTGTAGATAAGAAGATAGAAGGGATACACAAGCTGGTAGTCGAGCTTGCTGAAAAGGAGAAGGATTTAATCGATGAAGCTATCAAACAACATACTACATCTATGACAGTGGAGATAACTGAGTCTACATCCAGAGAGCTACACTTACAGCTAGACACTTTTGAGAAGGAACGATGTCTAGATATTCTGGAGAAGAAACTTGCCGCAAGCCTTAACAAACCTTGAATTACCAACACCAGATAATCTAAACCATCAACAGAAGAGACTGGAAGAGATGGAACAGCTTCAGAGCAGATACAACGAAACCTTGAGCACAATGAACAGCCGTCTGGAGAACAAACTTAACACAACAAACCAGGACATCACAGAAGAAGCAAGATGAGATGCAGGCAGAGATCGACTCCCTTCACACACTCGTCAAATCCTTATTTGATAATGTCAAAAAGGGGGAGGGAAGATCTGATAAAGGAGGAAAAGGAGGAGACAAGGATGGTACAGGAGGCAAGGGAAGGGAGCCAGCCAAGAAACAACCAGAAAGGAGGCATACCACTCCACCTAAACCAGATCCAACTCTAGCTGCTGAACCAAAACAATAGCCAAGGCCAAAAAAAGGCAAGAGGCCTGCAACTGAAGATGAAAGTGCTCAAGTTGCTGAATTACTGTTGTAGGGAGTTAGCCCAAATCAAGCGTGTGATCCCATTTTCAAGGCACAATTTTACAAGTAAAAAGCATTGAAAGAACACAGCGAGGCTGAGAGAGCAGAGAGGGAGAAGGCTTATCAAACACCTTCCCAGAACAGCTCAACCTTCACCACCTACACAGTCTGAAGCACATCCATCAAAAAAGAAGACACCATTCAAATCATGGCTGCATCCAAAGCTGCAAAGGAAGTTGTTTGGCTCATGAGATTCTTGTTGGACCCAAATGTGATTCCAAGTATGTCGGCGAGTATCACAATCAATTGTGATAACTCTGGTGCAGTGGCAAACTCGAGGGAACCACGGGCCCATAAGGCAAGTAAACACATTGAGAGAAAATATCACATCATTCGTGATATTGTCAGGAGGGAAGATATAGTGGTGACGAAAATTGCGTCGGCGGACAACCTTGCAGATCCCTTCACGAAAAGCCTGAATGGGAAGATGTTTGAGAGGCATGTAGAGGGATTAGGCGTGCGACGTGTAATAGACCTGCTTTAGGTATAAGTGGGAGAGTTATGTCATGTGACACAGATATTTATATACTCTAAAGCATCTTTGAGTATAAGTGGGAGATTGTTAGGGTTTGTATACCTTAAAGCATGCTTTATGCTTAGACGATGTATCAGACTTGTTTTCGATTGCACTTTAATGAGAATAAATGTTTCTATCATTGGTTTGTTGTTTATTATTGTTATATATATATTAAATTACAAACGAGTCCATTTATTACAATTTTAGACTGTGTGGTGGATCGATGATCACGGAAGGTCACACAGTCGATTCCTTTGTAATATAAAGTCACAGTCTAGACAGACTTGGATAGAATAGTCGGTAAATGCTGCGATATTATTTCGATGCGACTAGCAGAATGATGTCAGTATGTATAAGCGGTTACACATGCTTTGCGTATACATATTGAGTGGTTTCACAGTGAGATAAGTTCTAACGTGCTGATACTTAGAACGAGGTATCAGAAATTAATTCATTTCTTAATCTGTGACGATGACATTACTATAGGCGGTTGATTATACGCTACTTTGATTCATCAACGCTTGCAATTTTTTGTAACTCTAAATAGTGATGTTTTAGGTAGTAGTCGTCGGCTTAGCCAGAAGTACTCGATTGTCAGGCATACAGAATCGCATCTCGGTGACACGAGTTGATTAAGCCTGTGTGAGGAGTTCATAAAAGTTTATTACATAAGAAACCCGGCCGGTTGTGAATTTATTCCATATGAAATATTAAAGGTCTGAACCGGATCACTCACGAATAAATATATTAATTAATTGTGAGTTGTCAGCAAACTCAATTAATTAATGGATTTAGAAAATCTTAAATGCGAGGAAATAATTAATGACAAAAGGGTTACGTCCGTAATTCGAATGAATCAAGATGAGTTCAATATTTATCCTATAATGGAGTCGATAAATATTTATAATAGAACTACTCTTTATTGCATTTACATGGAGTAATTAATTGGGGGATAATTTAATTTAAATTAATTAATCTAAGTCAAAAGGTTGGGCCAGCCAATTAATTAAATTCAATTGGGCCCAAAAGGAGACTTGGCAATTAATTTAATCTAATTATGGATTTGTCCAAGCCCATATGAATTTTAAATATAATTCAAATTTGAATTTGAATTATTGTTGTAACTGCAAGAGATAAAGAGGGGATATAGTTGCTATTATTTGGGATTTAATTCATTCTCCTTGGAAACCCTATCCTAGCCCACTACATCTATAAAATAGAGAATGAGAAGAGTCACTTTCTCACTCCTAATAGAAACCGGCGTTCCCATCATTAAGAGATTTATTTCTCTTAATTTCGAAAATTTCACAGTCTTCTACGTTGTGTATTTTCAGTCTTCTTTTCTCTTGATTTTTAGATAGATTCGCCCACACCATATTCTAGAAGATAGAAGGGTAATAGGATAGAGGTTCCTAAGGTTGTCCTTGGTGGAGATCAAGATTGTAAATCCAAACGGCGTGGATTGCGGATCTTTGCTAGCGATTCAAATCACTTCTCCACAAGCGGAGGACTAGCATAGGAGAATGTATAATTTACTTTTTCCACTTTATATTCTCTTATATGATTTTAAGAATTAATTGTTTATGTAATTAATTAATCTATGGATCCTGCGGTTAAGTGAGCCCCTCATACGGGTTCCATCAGTTGGTATCGGAGCAGTGATAGAATTTAATTAATTATATCAATTAGATTTAATTCTTATTTATGTGCCTTTGATCGTAATTTGATATTAGGGATGCTAGATTTAATTTTCTGCATTATATCATGTTATTACGTGGCATATATGATTTAATCCGCTTATTTTCGTTTATTCATTTTTCGGTGCCCGATTTGAGGCTTCAATGTAATCACACGGGGGTTGACCGTGTTTGATTAGGTAGATTAGTATATTTCCATGTAAATTTTATATTTATTATGTAATTTGAGTGGGAGATAAATTTGCGCGAAAACGATGCGGAGAAACGAAGGCCGGAACTGAGCCGTGGCGTGATCCGTGGGGCCCCGGCGCAGGCCCTGGCACGAGCGGCACAGCGCCCAACACAGGCCAGCAGGCGCTGACCCTGTCCTAGCGGGCGCTGGCGCAGACGGCACAGCGCTTGGCGCACGGGACAGGCCACTTGGGCAGGCGCTAACCACTCGGCAGCCCCGGCTGCGAGCGAGATGGGCCCCGGGCTAACCGTCCTGAATCTAGAATTCAAAATTTGAATTTTTAGGATTTTAATCCCGGTTTAAATTTGAAATTTGAATTGGAGTTCATCTACAAGAGAAGAAAATGGAGGCTTTAATTTGAATTCCTTAGTTTTAGGAATTAGTTAATTTTATCGTATATTTTGGATAATTGATATAATTATTTGTCTTATTATGTGCTTAATTGTTTTAATTTGGCTTTTATTTGCTCTTTATTATGTGGAACTTGTCTAAATTGATATGTCAATTTATTGGAGGTCTTATCTGGATTTTAGACATGTCATAATATGTGATTATCCATGTGAAAAACCTTTTCAAAAATTAAAAAAATGACTAAGCGATGATTGTAATTGCATTTTATTAATTTAACTTACTAAGATTACATATGGTCTCCATGAGACGGTCCTTTTATGAAGACTTCTCTATAGATGGTTGTAAGAATTTAATTGATGGCAATATGACCCCTCCGTTGTGGGCTTATTAAAATCAATTAATTTCTTTGGTGTCAGACTCATGGTAATAGCGTAGGTGTAATTTGGCAGTTATAACTGCACTGCGCGGCCTCTGACTGTTGAGTTGCATGACTAGTAAAAACGTTTTGAAATTGATTGTGTAATCGATCACACTGCGTGGCTTGCATGATTGGTTTTAAACAGTATGTTAAAGCATGATCGTTTTTTAAAAGGTTTTGATTATTTTCTTTTGAGCATGTATTTATGATAGTTTTTTGGATTTATTCTCAGTTTCGATTAAGCATGACTTTCAATCCACTCGCCTCGATTCTTGAAAAGAATCGTCTTGAGACGGACAATTAAATTGATTGGAAAAGGAATTTGGATGATGTCCTTATTGAGCATGACCTCAAGTTCGTCCTTGACGAACCTCGTCCACCAGTCCCACTTGCCACATCTTCTGCCGGCACATGGGCTAAATTTGATAGATGGGTTAATGCTGATAAAAACGCGAGGTGCTTGATTATGGCCACCATAAGTAGCACTTTGTAGTTTCAGCATGAGGATACCCAGTCATCTTCAGAGCTTATGTCTAGTCTGCAAGAGAGGTTCAGGATACAAAACCGATTGGTTAAGCAATTGACCATTGGTAAAGTTATGAGCTCCTCAATGGCAGAATGAGAGTCAGTTCGTGACCACGTCACGAAACTGATAGGCCTTTTCGATGATATCAAGATTCTAGGCGGTCATATTGACCAAGAATCTCAGGTTAATATCATCATGCAAAGCTTGCCTCAGAGTTTTATGTCGTTCAGTATTGTCTACATATGGAATGGTGACAACCTTTCTTAGACAGAATTACTAGAAAAACTCGTAGAGGTGGAAGCAACCATAAAGGCCAATGCAACTCGGTCTTCTTCTCACGGTCCCAAAAGGGACAAGCGCAAGAGGAAGAGAGCAGCAAGAAGAGGCAAGAAGAAGCAAGAAATTGCGGAGGAGGACAAGTGTTGCACGCGCAAGGTAAAAGGAAAGTGAAGATATGACTGTGGGCTTCATAAGAAGTCGGTAAACGGTCAAGATACGTCTTCAGCTTTAGTGGTAACATCATGTTATATGGCAAGTTCTGCCCATTCTTGGGTAGTAGATACAGGCGTCACTGACCATGTTTTTTGTGACTCGCAGGCTCTTCTGTGATCCAGACCACTTAGAGACGAGGAGATTTCCATCCTATTGACATTTTTGTTGGGTAATGTCCTGTTGACATTCTTTTTATGTACATAATCTGCTTCTGTGTAATGAGCTGGTTGACCCTTTGTTTGGTAGTATTGTTTGTACCCTGTTTCTTTTATCATCATCTTCTGTGGATGACCTTTCTTGTTCTTCAGATCTATTACTTGATCTGGTATTTGCTTTCTTTCAGGTACAAATCTTGTAGTTCTCGAAGGCTTTTCTAAGTGACCTGGATATCCTAATCCAGATGTGCCTTTTTGTTGCAGATTAATTAGCAGTTTAGCACATTCATCACTTTTGTAGATCATTTCTTTGTCTTTCCTTATTCTTTCTTCGGCAATATTTTTTCTTGTGATGAGATCCTTAACTTTTGAATTTAGTGAGTGAATCTCTCTATCTTTTCCCTTGATTTGTTCTTCCAGATCAGTTATTTTGGCAACGAATTGGGTATTTGCTGTGCTCAATATTTGTTCAGATTTCTTCAGCCTATCATTTTCTTCCACGACTTCTCTAAACAGTCTCTTGATGCTTGAATAGCTCTTGAACATCTCATTAACTTCCTCCCATGAGTATTCCGATTGATCTTCTATTTCCTGTTCCAGATCATTATCATTTGAAGAGTTGGTATTGCAAGAATTTACCTCAACTTCATGCAAACCGTTGTCTAATCCCATATAGCATTCATCCCAGCTTTCTTCTTCATTTGCATAGAATGCTTCATCATTCTCTGATGTGCTATCTGAGAAATGGCTTAAGCTACTTGATTCTTCTTCAGCTAGCATGGCCTTGCGCTCATATTTGAGTTTTCGATCTCTTTTTGCTCTTAACTCTTCTCTTTGACTTTTGGACAAATCAGGACAATCTGTCTTGAAATGACCTGTTCTGCCACAACCAAAGCAGGTATAATCTGTTGATTTAGAATTTTTAGAGGACTTACCTGTCTGTTGTTGAGACTCATCTTTGCTATCAGATCATTGTCGTGTTTCTTGTAAAATTTGTTTTTATTATCTTTGTAGAAACGTCTGAATTTCTTCGATCTGACCTCCATCTTGACCATACGTTTAGCAATCATTGCAAACTCTTTTAGCAGTTTGTCATAACCCTTCTCTTCATCTGGTGTAGTAGATTCAGAAGGTTCATCTGTTTTGCTCTTCGCTTTGAAGGCTACTTCTTTGTCCTTCTTTGAGCTGCTTTCTGCCTTTTTGGACAGATGATCTGGTCCACGAATTCTTTGAAGTCAGCACGAAGTGGTAGCATTGCATCGTATATCTCCCAGCTAGGTGGAAATGCTCTGAGTATTTTCATGTTTTTCTCCCTTTGAGTATTTGCAAAATCATCTAGATTGGCTTCGCGACGTTCCTCTGAAGTGTATTTTCTTGGATCTTTATGAACTATCTGTGTAGTTACTCCAGTTGAAGTAGTTACGGTCTTTTCTTCAGTGATCTGAAGTGGACCTTCTTCTATTACTTTCCACATCAGATAGTGATGGGCTTTGAGTGCTGTTTTGATTCTGAAACTCCATTCTCTATATCCTTGGATAGAGAATTCTTCACAAGCCCTAACAATAGAAGATTCCATAGCAAATAGTATGCACGTGAATGAAAGTAGGTTTTCCTAGATCTATTCAAGTTGACCATGCAAGTATTAACCCTGTGAAACAGAAACAATGGTCTTATGAACCACCGCTCTGATACCACTTGTTGGTCCCGAAAGAGCAAGGTTTGGTGTATGGGGGGGGGAATACACCAAACCTAAACTTTTCAGTTTACTTGGCTGATTATCAGAGAGTTCAAGCTATTCTTAAAGAAGAAATTGCTCGGCAGATGACTGACCAGATCGATCGACAGATCGATAGCAGATCAATCCAAAACAGGTTGCCCTCTAGTGTAAATACTTAGACAATAATAAGAGTAATCTTATTACTTTCAAAGTATTGTGTGCGCGGAAATATGGTGGACTTAGTTGGTGCTCTTTATATTGAAAACCTTAATTATAATCCAGATCGATAAAGCAGGTTGATTGAGATGTAGTTTAAATGATAGTGCAAGGGTTAGCATAAATAAACAACATAATATAAATATGCAGAAGGATAAGTAACACAGTTGTTTAACGTGGTTCGGGAAAACCCTACGTCCACGGTCTGATCAAAACTAGATCAGATTACCTCTACGTTACCACTAGAAAACTACTAGCTAGCAGGGTGATCTCCACTACTAGGATACTCTTCTTCTTTATACTCGCGGAGAACGAGCCACAAGTTTCAAACACAATCTGGTTGAAACTTATGCACGAATTGACGTGGATGGACTTCAAAATTGACGTGGCAAGTGGATATAATGTGTAGGATGATGTCATCTGGTGGTTTGATGACTCTATTGATCTGGTGCTTCGTTGTGATCATCGATCTGGTCGGTGACTATCATAGCAGATCGATTTCTTCTCTTGAAAAATGTGTTGTGCTTCAACCTAGACTATTATTGAAATGATTTCTATAGGAATAATTCCTTTACATGCTAAGTCATCTCCTAATCTGTTCTCTATCAGAATTCACTTTATGCTTAGTGATCTGTTAACATGTAGAACAGTTTAACATCAATCAAAGCTGTAAAGACTAAGTGTGTTTTCAAGAGATCATCATCAAAACCAGAATACTTCGGGGTTCCCAACACGACCGTTGCAGTGGGAGACGTAGAGTTGCAGTTTGCCTCTACCATTTTAGTATTGCATGATGTTTTATTAGTACCTAGTTTTAGAAAGAACCTCGTTTTGGTTTCTAAACTTGTTTTGGATGGATATTTTGTTTCTTTTGATGATTCAGTTATTATCAAGAAAAGAGACTTGTTTATTTGTTCTGATACTATGGTTAACAACTTATATACTATATCTGCACAACCTAAACAACGTTTAACTTCAACTTTTAATTTATCTACTAACTCCAAGAAGAGAAAAGCTTCTTGTCTTTCATCAAATGATACACATCTTTGGCACTTAAGACTTGGACATATTAACCTTAGGAGGATTCAAAATCTAGTGGAACATGGGCCTTTGGATAAACTCCAAGTGGAGCCATACCCTACTTGTGAATCTTGCTTGGAATGTAAAATGACAAAGAGACCATTCAGGATCAATGGAAATAGAGCCCAAGATGTGTTAGATATCATTCACTCCGACGTTTGTGGTCCAATATCGACTAAGGCCAGAGGTGTCATGCAGTATTTCATCACTTTCATTGATGATTACTCAAAATACAGATATGTCTATTTGATGCACCACAAGTCAGAATCCTTTTAGAAATTTAAGGAATTCAGGGCACTTGTGGAGAATCGTCATGGAAAGACTATCAAGTGTCTGCGTTCTGATCGCGAAGGTGAATACCTCAGTGCTGAGTTTTTGAGCCATTTAGCGGATGTAGGGATTCAATCCAAGTTAACTGCACCGGGTACACCCCAGCAAAATGGTGTAGCAGAGAGACGGAATAGAACGCTTATGGAGATGGTAAGATCTATGATGAGATGGTAAGATCAAGGTCATCCGTGACAGATCTAAGCAAATGTTGTGCTTATCTCAGGAATCCTATATCGAAACTATACTTAGATGCTTTAGCATGCATGATTCCAAGAAGGGTTTCTTACCTTTCAGACATGGAATAGTTCTTTCTCAGGACATGTGCCCTAAGACGCATGAGGAGAAAGAGGAGATGAGACAGATACCTTACGCTTCGGCAGTAGGCAGTCTCATGTATGCTATGATGTGTACTAGGCCGAATATTTGCTTTGCCGTAGGCATGGTAGCGAGATATCAATCCAACCCTAGAAATGGACATTGGACAGTGGTAAAGAACATACTCAAGTACCTTAAATGGACTAAGGAGTACTGTTTGGTTTACCATGCTGATTCATTATGCTCTTTGGGATATACCGATTCCGATTTTCAGACAGATCAGGACTCAAGGAAATCTACATCTGGGTATGTATTTACTTTGTGAGGCGGAGCCGTGACATGGAGGAGTGTGAAGTAGAAATGCATCGCGGACTCCACCATGGAAGCTGACTATGTGGCCGCATTCGAGGCTACAAAGGAAGTTGTTTGGCTCAGGAGCTTCTTGTTGGACCCAAATGTGATTCCAAGTATGCCGGCAAGTATCACGATCTATTGTAATAACTCTGGTGCAGTGGCAAACTCGAGGGAACCACGGGCCCATAAGGCAAGTAAACACATTGAGAGAAAATATCACATCATTCGTGATATTGTCAGGAGGGGCGACATAGTGGTGACGAAAATTGCGTCGGCAAACAACCTGACAGATCCCTTCATGAAAAGCCTGAACGGGAAGACGTTTGAGAGGCATGTAGAGGGATTAGGCGCGCGACGTGTAATAGACCTGCTTTAGGTATAAGTGGGAGAGTTATGTCATGAGACACAGATATTTGTATAATCTAAAGCATGTTTGAGTATAAGTTGGAGATTGTTAGGGTTTGTATACCTCAAAGCATGCTTTATGCTTAGACGATATATCAGACTTATTTTCGATTGCACTTTAATGAGAATAAATGTTTCTATCATTGGTTTGTTGTTTATTATTTTTATATATATATTAAATTACAAATGAATCCATTTATTACAATTTTAGACTGTGTGGTGGATCGGTGATCACGGAAAGTCACATAGTCGGTTCCTTTGTAATATAAAGTCACAGTTTAGACAGACTTGGACAGTCTAGTCGGTAAAGGCTGCGATATTATTTCGATGTGACTGACCTTAGCTCGCAGAATGATGTCGGTATGTATAAGCAGTTACACATGCTTTGCGTATACATATTGAGTGGTTTCACAGTGAAATAAGTTCTAACGTGCTGATACTTAGAACGAGGTCTCAAAAATTACTATGACGATGACATTACTATAGGCGGTTGATTATACGCTACTTTGATTCATCAACGCTTGTGAGTTTTTCGTAACTCTAAATAGTGATGTTTTGGGTAGTAGTCGTCGGCTTAGCCAGAAGTACTCGATTGTCAGGCATACAAAATCGTGTCTCGGTGACACGAGTTGATTAAATTTGCGTGAGGAGTTCAGAAAAGTTTATTACATAAGAAACCCAGCCGGTTTGAAATTTATTCCATATGTAATATTAGAGGTCTGAACCGGATCACTCACGAATAAATATATTAATTAATTGTGAGTTGTCAGCAAACTCAATTAATTAATGGATTTAGAAAATCTTAAACGCGAGGAAATAATTAATGACAAAAGGGTTACGTCCATAATTCGAATGAATCAAGATGAGTTCAATATTTATCCTATAGTGGAGTCGATAAATATTTATAATAGAACTGCTCTTTATTGCATTTACATGGAGTAATTAATTGGGGGACAATTTAATTTAAATTAATTAATCTAAGTCTAAAGGTTGGGCCAGCCAATTAATTAATTTAATCTAATTATGAATTTGTCCAAGCCCATATAAATTTTAAATATAATTTAAATTTGAATTTGAATTATTGTTGTAACTGCAAGAGATAAAGAGGGGAAATAGTTGCTATTATTTGGGATCTAATTCATTCTCCTTGGAAACCCTATCCTAGCCCACTACATCTATAAAATAGAGAATGAGAAGAGTCACTTTCTCACTCCTAAGAGAAACCGGCGTTCCCATCATTAAGAGATTTAATTCTCTTAATTTCAAAAATTTCACAGTATTCTACGCTATGTATTTTCAGTCTTCTTTTCTCTTGACTTCTTGATAGATTCGCTCACACGATATTCTAGAAGATAGAAGGTTAATAGGATAGAAGTTCCTAAGGTTGGCCTTGGTGGAGATCAAGATTGTAGATCTTAACGGCATGGATTGCGGATCGTTGCTAGCGATTCAAATCGCTTCTCCACAAGCGGAAGACTAGCATAGGAGAAGATATAATTTACTTTTTCCGCATTATATTCTCTTATGTGATGTTAAGAATTAATTGTTTATGTAATTAATTAATCTATGGATCTTGCGGTTAAGTGAGCCTCTCATACGGGTTCTATCAGTACCATGCCTGACAAGACGTATATTCTAAAATGCATCAATATGATTGCAACAGCAAAAAGCTACAAGATTGATAACCACGACCCCAGCTATGCCATAATCAGATATGGAATATATTAAAGCGTCCAGATGACATCTGACGCTCAGAAGAAGAAGATGACGGAAGGAAAGCAATCCAAGGGCAGCAGATGGTTTGGGTGAATTTTCATATTTTACTGCTATCTGTTATGTTCCTTTTGTCTATAATGCTCAGGACCATTATGTAACTTGTACTCTGAACTTATCTAATATATACATTTGACGGGTTATCTGATGACAATCACTCTTTGTCCAGAACTCAATTTATTGCTTTCACTCGTTATAAATTATAACGAAAATTAACCCTTCTGGTATTTTAAATCAGAGAGCTCTTATTACTTTACTTAGGGATATTTTGTAAAGTGTGGTTTTGACATCATCAAAAGGGGGGAAATTGTTGGGAATCCATCACAAAATTTAGTTTTGATGATGTTCAAAATAGTAAAAGATGATATATGTTGGGGTCACAGTAGAGCAGGAGTGGTGTATGGGGAGGAGAGGAATACACCATGTTGGGAACCCCTCACAAAATTTAGTTTTGATGATGTTCTTTCGAAACACACTTAGATTTATTTTATGTCTTGCTTGTTAAACTCAGCCTGCTCAAATGTAACATGGAGATCACTATGTTAGAAGTGAACCTGAAAGAGAGCAAGCCTGTTTTCTTTAGACCAGGTTAGCTGATGACTACAATGTAAAGGACTCAAATACTTTGAGTACTTTGTCCAATAGGAAGTCATCTGGTTAGATAGTCTTCTGAATATTCAAAGCAGACCAGCTCACCTGAAGCAAGCAGACCACCTGATGAAGGTCACTCAATATGGACCAAGTCTAGTTTCACCCAGTTGTCAACTCCATCTTTTGGAGCCAATTTTGGACCAGATCACCTCGCTGGCAGAAGACCTGACCTGCTTGAATTCTGATAAAGAACTGATTAGGAGATGACTTAGCATGTAAAGGAATTAACAAAGCTGCTCTAGCAAAAGCTAAATCCTCTCTGCAAAAACAGATC
>JAPKLX010000629.1:3549-71034 GCA_026898415.1 Leonotis leonurus | reverse complement strand
GGGGGGGGGGGGTGAGGGTGGGGAACTTGATGCATTATTTAAAACTTGAAGCATGTTTGCACACTTTCTTCCTTATGTACCTCATTCCACTTGCATGCCCCCTACCTGTAATATAAACCTGCTAGCTGTTTTGGATACGAATGCTGATGTTTAAATTTTCTCTTCTGATACAGGTTAATGAATTTAAGTCGATTGAGAAGTTTAAAATTTTCACCACAAACAACTTGTGAGTGATGGACCAAGACCCAAGCTAGTTTCTCTTTCAGTAGTTGCTTATTTCATATGCCATGGCAGGAATCTCTGCCAATTTATGCATGCATAATTTGTAAGCTACACCTAAGAATGTGTAACAAAAACATGTAGGTGGGTCAACTTGAAGGCTATTGACAGACTTGTTCAAGCAGAGGCACTGAAGATGGAAATTATTCCCAACCCTAAGGTTTTCTCCAAATAAACTTAAAAAAATGATCTTTATTGCTAATTGGGGATGTTATATATTTTTCTCACTGAGTCTCTATTTACTTTGTAGGAGGTGGATGGAATTAAAGTTCTTCAACTTGAGACTGCTGCAGGTGCTGCTATAAAGGTACACGACCACTTATTATCCTTTAAATTTTCCATCAATATAATTTTGTATCAAAATTGAGTGGTGTTTGGTTCTCTGAAACTGATATAATCTCCTTTTCTCTCTTTCTCGTGTCAAACTTTCTTAAGTTCTTTGATCATGCTATTGGAATCAATGGGCCCCGTTCCCATTTCCTACCTGTAAAGGCAACTTCAGATCTGCTACTGGTCCAAGTAAGCTATATAAAATGTCTGGTTAATGGGATTACATATGATGCTGTTTATCTATATAATGCTGTTGACCATAACTGTTATCTCTACAAATCTAACAGCGACTTCTTTCTGAAGGTCGCGGACTTCTTAAAACGGTTCAAGTCCATCCCCAGCATCATTGAGCTGGACAGCTTAAAGGTGTCGGGAGATGTTTGGTTTGGAGCTGGTGTTACTGTGAAGGTACCATGGCTAGAATTTCAATTCTTCTCTTTAGCAACTTCGCTATTTCTCAACACATCTTCTCTCTTGCTCGTCAATTCAGGGTAAGGTGACCATCACTGCCAAGCCTGGGACGAAGCTAGAAATTCCTGACGGGAAGGTGATTGAAAACAAGGTAACGATCTTGAGCTCTTCTCCTGATACAAACTATAACACTGCAATTTTCTGGTAAGTACTTGAGTTTTCTGGTTTAAGCTGAACCAAGATGCACAATGGAGTTCAAAGGTTAGAATTTGATTATTGCTATGAAATATATATGATGGAGGCCACATGAATATATCATGTGAAATAGTAAAGAGTAAGGTTGATTACTGCATTTGGATATTCAAACTGATTGTATTATATGATATATATCAAAGACATTTTTGACACGGCAATATCTTTTCAATAACTGTCAAATCTAAACGGATCATTATGTTTGCCTGCCGCCTTGCTTTTCCATTGTGGTTTCCCATCTCATTTGCAGTTCATTCCTTCGGTAACTTGTATCTGTACCCTTGTGCCTTTGTTATTGCAAGTTGCTATTCAATAGAGAACTGTTTAAGTTGTATTTAGATTCTTCTCTGGTATGATTGCCTTTAGAATTTCTAGGAGTATGCGTTATGAATGGATGCTGCAGATAACTTGGCACAAACCTGTCTGTTTGTGGGTATTTTACATGCTCTAGTAGTGAAGTTTTCTATGGATAACAATGAATATATTATCAATGTAAGTAGGTATTGGGCCATCTTCTCACTGAAGCTATTCAACCATTCATCTTTTTTACTTATACAAATTACATTTATACTTTCTGGATCAAATCACAATTGGCTTCTGTATATTAAGTGAAGTTGGTATTTGTTAATCTGATAATTCTTTTAATTAGGGGTTCTGTAGTTATTATCATTTGATACGTTCTAATTAGAAAATTTATGTAGTTTCACTATATATATATGAAGATGATGCTACTAGTGTTACTGAATACTGAAAACAGTTGCTTTGATTGTTCTTAGTTGTTTTACTATCCTGCCTATATACCTTTGAAGGATGCTAGATGATGTTGAAACAAAACTTATATATATATCTGTCAGTTTTTATACTCTCACATCTTTGTCAATGAAAGGCAACCATTTCAAGTTTTCAACTTTTCTTTTTCTTGTTACTTTAGTTGCGATTATCATGGATTTTTTTCAGCTAGGTAAGAGGACTGCAAACATGTTGAAGAATCTTTTTCCTGTACCAAAACCGGATACAAAACGCATCATCACCTTTGCTTGTAAGGATGATTATATTTCATACAGGTTGGTTTCTTCTTGATTTGTTTTTGTCTAAATTTGCGACCTATTTTTCTAGTGATACATTTAATATGAGCTTCTTAAGTATTGAGATGAAAATTTGCAATTAAGTTAACTGTCCTTGAAAATGAAATTATTTAGCATTGAGTTGTTATAAAGCATATATTCTTGGCATGTCATTTGAAATCAAGCACAATTGTATTTAGTCTAGAAATGCATGCCTTTAATGACTCTCTTGATCAATCAAGTTTTCATGGCAAATCTTTGGCGTTTGAGATAAAACTAGGAACAATAGATCAAGATGAAGCTCTGATAGATCATATTGGTTTAATAGAGTAAGAAGATAACATTTTGGGGTCTTTTCTCCCTGCCCAGAATTATTGGAAATATAATTTCTCATCCTCAGCCTATAACTTGGTGAAATTCGTAATTCATCTGATTTGGTTGATTATATGGCATTCTAGATCTGTAATGTTGTGCTAGCTGCTCGAATCATGAATGCAACTCTCGTGCTTCCTGAATTGGACGCAAATTCCTTCTGGCATGATGACACGTGCCCATTCGTAAATTACTTGAGATAATATTGTTTCATACATGTATTATAGATTTTCAGGGAAGCTGCTATTTTACTTGAGGCTCTGCAACTGTAGTAGCTAAAATCTTTTTTATTAGCTAATCATGGCGAATGAAAGATGTATCAACTCAGTGTCAGATAAATACAATGTATTCAAGTAATTTACTTTGAAGCAAGGTTGAGTTCCTCAATCAATATCTAGCATCTCTATTAATTTTTTATTGTGGTTACTTATTAGTCATGTACACTGCTGGGACTTTGTTTATATTACAAATTTTCACTTCTAACTACTAGATTGTATCATTTCAGGTTACCAGAGACCTCAGATGGGAAAGAAGCTATGAGAGTTATAGTGAAGACACTGAAGTAGTCAGAAAGATGACCTCTCTTTAGGTGCATTGTAAAGACGAACTATGACTTATAAAACGAGTATACTTTTGTTTCAAGCGCATTTGCTATATTTGGCTTGTATATACTTTTGTTGAATATTTACATGGTAGAATATATTTTAAACAGGTTTAATATGATATTATTTTGTGTCTTTCGTTATATTATTAATTGTTATTTTTTAAATATAAATTGAATGATAAGAAATTTGAATATTTAAGATAACGATATAGAATCGTTATCTAAGTGAAAAAAAGTGTAATCTAAAGAAACAATACATAATATATTTTACAAGCATTTTATAACGCCAAACAACTGTTAACTATATGACTAATAAGCGTTTTCTAAACTAACAATACAAAGCGTACAAAATACATTACATAACGCTAACAACCGTTATCTATATCTTTAAATAGATAACGTTATTCAATCGATATGTACCTGAAAAAAAACGTAATCTAAGTGTAAAATAGATTACATAAAAAATATCAATGGATAACGATTTGGACTGTAATGTAAAGTACATATAGATAACGGTATATTGCGTTTTGTTTACATTCTAAACCGTTATCTATGTACAGAATAGATAACGGTGCAGAGCGTTATCTATGAGCGTGTGCACATAGATTACAGCAGTATATTTAACACATTTTTGCACGTATAGATAACGGCATTTCGCCGTTATCTATGAGCGAATTTCTTGTAGTGCCTACTTCCACGGTTCAATCCAAACTGGATTAGATATCTACTACTAGGATACTCTCTTCTTTAGAACCCTTTGAGAACGAGCCACAAGTTTCAAACACAATCTGGTTGAAATTTATGCACGAATAAGGGTTGTGTCCCTTTACAACTTACATTATACAACTGCAACAAGATATCTTCACGTTAATCCACTAGAAAACTACTAGCCAGAGAAGCTATCTTCTTTCTCCTTCTCGATAAGACAAACTTGAATCAAGTGGTGTGATTTCGATCACGAATGGCTTAGAATACGATCTGGTATCAGAAACCTTCTCGAATGAATGCTTTGTAGAGTGAGTTGATTTCTGAGCAGAGTAACAGCTTGATAATGATGTTGAAGTATCCGTACTCTTCCAGTATTGGTTCCAAGCTTTTATAGGTGTAGAATTTGAAATTCTAACTGTTGGTCTTGATTGGCTTGAAATAAATGTTGATTGCCAATCTAGAATTCGAATCCCAGGATATCTCACTTGCCTTGTGTGAAAAGGTTAACCAATCCCTTGAAATATGGAAAATAGATCATGGTTGATACTTCTTTCCTTCATTGCACATTGATTGATTGTCCTTCCAAACTTGATCTCCAAATAGATACACTTTCCATCTTCGTGAGATCTACTAATGTGGCAAGTGGTGATTGGGATTCTCCTCAGTCTATCTGGACAAACAAGCGAATGTCAGATGACTGGGTTGATCTGGTCCTGGTTCGGTTCATAGGGTACGATCTGGTCATAGCAGATTGACATCGATCTGGTCAAATATCAATCTGTTCCAAGATGCTCCAAAGCATGGTTGCAAACTCTGTGAATAATTTCACTGCAACTAGATCGAGTGACCATTGATCAGATCATCTGATTTGTTTTGGTCTGTTGTTGATCTGGTCCTCGAACAGAATAAAGACAGAATGACTTCTATAGAATGTAATCTTTAACATTTCAAGTCATTCTCTAATCATCTGATCAAAAATCATGTTCTCTATTAGATTTATATGTTACTGATCTGGTACAGGTATAACATATTACAGCCTAGCAAACATAATTAAATCTAAGTGTGTTTCGAGATAACATCATCAAAACTAAATATTGTGGGGTTCCCAACAAGTGAGCTGCTTTGCTGGCAAATTATGACTTAGTCTGCTTCCCAGCTTGGCATGCTTCACAGATATGATCTTTATCATATACTTGATCTGCTAATCCTTCAACTAGCTTCTCTCTTACAAGCTTGTTGATAGACTTGAAGTTCAGATGGTTAAGTAGCTTGTGCCATAACCAAATTGTCTCCGAGATTGTCTTTGTAACTAGACAAGTCTCGATCTGGTTTGTCCATTGCACAATGTACAATCTGTCCTGCAATTTCCCAGTATGAAGAATTTCATCTCCTTCCTTATTCTTCACAAAACAGTTGTTAGCATAAAAAATAATCTGATTACCACTTGAACAGAACTGACTAACAAAAAATAGATTATGACTAATACCTTCTACATAAGAAACATTAGAAATGGTGGTCTTGCCAGTCTTAACATTACCATACCCGCTGGTATAACCTTTTGAGTTACAACCAAAGGTTACTAGTGGACCTTGTCGTTCTACATAGTCTGATAGCAGGTTCTTGTCACATGTCATATGCTTCAAACATCCACTATCAATAATCCAGATTGATCCTCTTGCTACGTGACTCCTTTTTGCATTTCTCCCATCCTGCAATTTGGTAGACTCAGAAACCCTTTCAATAATTGGGTGCTTGGTTAGTAGCAAATGTTCCTTTTGGAACCCAGATCAGTTTAGTGTTAGGAACACAAATATAAAAAGTGATTTATCTCCTTGAATCATCTTTTCTTCTGTGTTGATGACTTTCTGGTACGAGCCTTCTTGTTCTAGTCCATATCTATTTTTACATACTAAGCAAGTTTTCCTTTGATCTAGTAATAGCGTTTATCTCCTGCTTCCTTCATCAACATCTTGCTTTAGTTGATCTTGCTCATATTCTCCATGGTTTTCTTCAGTTTCTCCTCAGCTACTTCCGTTCTGATTATCAAATCTTTGATCTTGGAGTTGAATGAATTGTTCTCTTCATCCTTTTTTTTGATCTGTTCTTTCAGATCATTTACTTTTGTAGAGAACTTTGTATTGGCTTCACTGAGTATCTTTACTGATTCGTTCAGCTTATCATTCTCCGAGATGACTTCTAAAAATAGCTTCTTTATACTCGTATAGCTTTTGAACATCTCGTTGACTTCTCATGAAACTATTTGAGAAATGACTCGAACTACTTGAATCTTCTTCTGCTAGAATGGCTTTGCATTGAGCTTTGAGCTTTCTATCTCTTTTTGCTCTTAACTCTTTTCTATTACTCTGGGATAGGTCTGGGAAATCTGTCTTGAAGTGACCTGTTCTGCCACAACCATAACTAGTATAGTCAGTAGAATTAGTAGTGTTAATATTCTTTACCTCATCTTTGCTATCAGATCGATCTTGATCTCTATTCTTCTTGAATATGTTCTTGTTATCCTTTCTTTTCCAGCCTGCTTTGGCCTCACTGCAGACAAACCCAGGACACTTCCCAGTAGGTCACCCATCATAGTATTGCTCAAAGCCAAGCACGCTTAACCTCGGAGTTTCTACTAAGGGGTAACCTGAAAAGATGATGCACCATGTTGGTATGAGTAGTACTAATCAATTCATTTAACCTCTCCTCAACAATGGTAGTGCAAGCCCATTTCGACTGAGGCAGGTTGCACCCCCATAAGCACTCTCGGGTACGATACATGGAGGACCCACCCTCCGGGAGGTGCTGGAATCCACTTCCCAACAATCTCTTATAAAATCATGTCTCACATCCACATGTTTACATCTTGTATGTAAGACTTGATTTTGTGTAATTGCAATAGCACTTGAGCTGTCACAAAAAATAGGTATTTCCTTCATGTTGATCTCATAATCCTTGAGCTTCTATTTGAGCCAAACTATCTATGCACAACAGCTTCCAGCGGCCATGTACTCTGCTTCTGTTTTTGATGTAGCCACGGAGGTTTGCTTCTTTGAGAACCACGAGATCAGTTTATTTCCAAGAAACTGATAAGTTCCATAAGTTGACTTCCTATCTAACTTAAATCCTGCATAATCTGAATCAGAGTAACCTGTTAACTCAAAATTATCATCACATCGATACCGTAAACCTAGCAGTTAGATATAAAAGTGAGCATTTACCCCTGTATTGAGTTATGTTTGCGGGTTTGCCCTCTGGATCTAGATCAATCTTTCCATTGGTCTGTATTGTAATCTTGACAAGTTTGTTGTCTTTAACTCCAAACTTGGTGATCAGGACCTTTATGTACTTCTCTTGGTTTATGAATATACCATCACGTTGCTGCTTAACCTGCAAACCTAAAAAGAAATTCATTTGGCCCATCATGGACATTTGATACTTGTTTTTCATTAGATCAAAAAATTTATCACACAGATAACTAGATTAAGATCCAAAAAGGATATCATCAACATAGATTTGTACTAAAAGGATATGCTCGACAATGAATAGTTTCTTGTCAAGTGAGCATCGTCGAAAGGCTGACTCCAGCAGAAAGGTTGACAATTTCTCATACCAAGATCTTGGAGCTTGTTTCAACCCATAAACTGCCTTTGTTAATCTGTATACTATCTAATTTGAATTTCCTTCTTCAAATCCAGGTGGCTGCTCTATATCTTCTTCCAGAATACCATTTAAGAAGGCGTTCTTGACATCCATCTAGTACACGTTGAATCTCTTATAGGCTGCATATGCCAAGAATAATCTTATGGTTTCCAATCTGACAATTGGGGCTAATGTCTCATCGAAGTCTATACCCTCTTGCTGACTGTATCCTTTGGCAACTAATCTGGCTTTGTTCCTCACAACTTCGCCATTCTCATCTCGCTTGTTCTTGAATACCCATTTAACACCTATTAACCCTTGGCTTTTAGGTCGATCTAAAAGATACCACACTTGATTTCTCTTGTATTCATTAAGCTCCTCTTTAATGGGAACTATCCAATCTACATCCTGTAGTGCTTCATATGCATCAGTTGTCTCAATATGAGATAGATAACAACTTAATAGTGCGCTCTCTCCATGCATCCTTCTGGTCTTCACACGATCTGATGGGTTCCCAACAATCTGCTTTGGTGTATGATGATCTTGAATCCACTTTCTGCGCCTAGACATCTCCTCTTCTGATATCTCAGGTTCAGGTTCTTCTATTGGTTTCTCAAACTCTGGGTGTGCTGTTGAAGTTGCTTGGAAAAGATTTTCATCTTCTATATCCTGGTTGACATTCGAGCTGTTGTTAATCTCTCTGGATTCATCAGGTTGACGTTGAGCAGGTAAACTATTTTCTTGAACTGGTCTGTCCTGAGCAGGTTCAATGTTAGTTGTTGCCCCTTGCAGTGTGCTGGTTTTAGCTATAGGTTTAACATCTATCTCTTCATCTCTAAGTGGACTCTAGATCATAACATCTTCAAATAATATATCTCTTAATCTTCTAGTAGTGATCTGATTGTGAGCCTGAACTTCACCTGTTTCCCTGTATTCAAGAATAGATTCATAAAAAATAATATGAGGTGTAACCTCAACAACATGAGACTTCCTATTGTAAACTCGATAAGCTTTGCTAACATCAGAATATCATAAAAATATTCTCGAGTCAACTTTGCTATCAAAACTTAATGTTGGGAAGTGGACTCCAGCACCTCCCAGAGGGTGGGTCCTCCGTGTATCGTACTCGAGAGAGCTTTAGGGGTGCAGCCTGGCTCAGTCAAAAAGGGCCTGCACTACCATTGTTGACGAGAGGTTAAAGGAATTTATTAGTGCTACTCATACCAACATAGTGCATTATCTTTTCAGGTGACCCCTTAGTAGAAACTCCAAGGTTAAGCGTGCTTGGCTTGGAGCAATACTATGATGGATGAACTACTTGGAAGTGTCCTGGGTCAGCCTATCAGTGAGGACAAAGCAGGCTGGGAAAAAAAGTGTTGGTATGTGGGTTCAGTGCGTCAATTCTGATGGGTGCTCCCGATCCAACACTTAATCCCAGGTTTTCTATTGTTTTAAATCTCATATGGAGTGTTTCCATGTTTGAGAGTGATAACCGATTAGTTCTGTGTGTAACACGCAGTGTAGATGTGTAACGCCCCTATTCTTTAAACAAGGACATTACGAAAAAAACTCATTTAATATTATAAATCATATTATGAATTGTGTTTTAAGATAAGCAGCGGAGTGTATAATAAAATTTTACAAACGGACGACATATCCCCTATAAATATGTATATGCCAACCTGAAAAATCAACAAATAGCAGCAGACAACGATACCAAAATTGGGACACAACCCTCATCAAACAATTATATATATATATACATACCCATCAAAATATCAACATCAGTTTAAAATTTCGCTTAACTGTGTTTCAACCAAACATAGTTATCATATGGAAAATACGATTTTAAAACATTTGAGCAAAACTAGGTTATATCGTATTATCGCACACATATATCATAATAACATAAGTTTTATGTAATCCAACATATTGGAACTGGTAGAGTATGGAGCACATTCCCGTCTGACTACATCATCGACTCTTAACCTGCAAACACAACATTAAATAGGGTGTGAGTATGCAAGCACACTCAGTGGGGAATACGCTGCAAGCAGTTATAACCAATTGTGTAATGCAACATAACGTATAATGTACCTCTTTAGCTTAGCTGTTTAAATGAGACTAGCCTCGGTCCCTTGTGGACCCGACCCCTTGTGGGTAAATCAACCTCTAAAGTAAATGATTATAACCATGTGATCATCGATCTAGCACACAGTCTAGAATTGTAGTAAATGGACTTGTTTGCAATTCAATATATAAAGATAATAAAAAACAAAACGAATGATAGAAACATTTATTCTCATTAAAATGAAACTGAAAATAAGTCTGATACATCGTCTAAAGCATGTCTTAAGGTAAACAAACACTAACAATTTCTCCACTAATTAGCGCTACTCTCTTGCTCCGGCGCCACCACTCCCCGCTACTCCAGCGAAGATCATCCCTTCGTGCGCCGCTCTGCCTAAGTGTTGCTTTGCTCCTTCATTGATTAACGCTGCTCCTCTGTTCCTAGGTGTTGTTTGCCATGCTCCAACATCACCCCACCCCTCAGAGCAGCCGCTCTCTACCACTAACCACCATTTCCCTCAGATTCTGGCGACCACCACCTCTGCCCCGATGATCTTCTTCACAGCTTCGTTCTGCTAGTTTCTCGGCGAGCATGTCTTAATAGCTCATACGAATGAAACAAAACACAACAATGATTATAACCATGTAACCACTACGCTTACAGATAAAGTAAACCCCACCTCGATAGATGCAATTCAAATGAAAATCCTCAACTTTAGTCTGTTGTCCGTCCTCGAGCCTTGGATGTTGCGTCGCCTAGCACTTTAAAACTTAACTTATTACACATTGAAAGTATAAACTTATTATAGCTTCAGCTCATACAATTAGTACTCATATATAAAACTTGATTTATACATATATGTAGTTCTTGAGACTATAACACATTCTAATTGAAGATTATGAAATTAATATAGCAAGATAAAACAAGTTTAGAGAATATTAATAAATAAGTTAAGCAATATTTATCAATTCAAAATATAAAACATAGAATGTAAATTACTAAATTCCGAACTTAAACCACAAGCTTTGGGACATCAATTATGGACACTTGGTTTATCGGTTTCCAAAAACATAACCTCGAGTATAACTTCTAAGGATTGGACTATAAAACTCCTAAAGAAATGTTTTGGATTCGGCATCGACACTCCGAAGGTACCGTTAGAAAGACGACGAAAAGATCTTTAAAATAGTATCTGATATGTTAGGTTTTAGTATACAAAAATGGACTAAAATGAGCCTGCAACCTGCTGCCAAACACAGATGAAACAGAGAATACACACATCGACACTCTAACTTCAGAGACTTATAACTCCTTCGTTCTATGTCAGAATTAAAATCTGAAGATCTCGTTGGAAAGAAGATGAAAAGACCTTTAAAATGGTATCGAATATGATAGGTTTTGGATAAATAAAACAGACAGAAATCAGCTCGCAATATGCTGCCCTGTTTCTACCGAAAATAGGGAATTCACACATAGCATTCTAATTTTCGATTTCGCCGACGTATCAACGATGAACCATGGCAGCAGCCCCGCTGCCGCCTCCGCCTCTCCTCCACCGGCGGCCCTTCCTCCATAACACAAACCATAACCCAACTCACCATAACCATGTATTCCATATCATATATATATATACTCATATAAACACACAATTAAAACACCATTAATTACAAAATAAGAACATAATTCAAGAAGTTTACCTCCAAGTTCTTGAAGAGAAGAAAAAAAATGAAAGAGAGTGAGGGGAGAGGAGTAGTCGGTGGTGTAGGGAGAGAAAAGAGAGTTGGAGATACTTCTACACACACACACATATCTATATATATATATATATATTATATTATATCATATCTTTATCAACTAAAAAAAATCTTAGATATTTGTTAATAAAATCATAGATATTTATATTAAATATCTTCTAATATTTTATAAAAATAATGCATATTTTGCTAGGGCACATCCCCGCTCTAAGTCGGACAACCTGTAAACATTCGAAATGAAATCTATTAGTTCAAACATATAATAAATCAATTTATTTTTCAAACAATTTCAAACTATATTTTTAAAAAAAATTAATAAAACTTGCGAAAATAATATAAATGAAACTAAAAATTAATGTGGCATATTAAATCCTACCACCCTTAAAAAATTTCGTCCTCGAAATTAACCTGGTAAGTTTCTAATGTTTGGATATCGAGCTAAAAGTTTGTCTTCCCTTTCCCATGTGGCTTCCTCTGGTCCATGTCTGCTCCATTGTATTTTTACTAAAGGTATCTCTCGATTTCTTAAGATATGAACTTTTCGGTCTAGAATAGCAATCGAGGTCTCCTCGTAAGTTAGGTTGGGAGAAATCTGTAAGTTCTCACGAGAAATGACATGGCTTGGGTCATAAATGTACTTTCTAAGCATTGATATGTGGAACACATCATGAACTCCAGCAAAATCTGGGGGTAGAGCCAGGTGATAGGCTACGTTTCCTACTTTCTCCAGTATTTCAAACGGTCCCACTTAACGAGGTTGCAACTTCCCTTTCTTGCCAAATCTGATTACTCCTTTCATTGGCGCTATTTTTAAAAACACCTTATCACCAATCTTATAATGCACATCCTTCCGCCTTTGATCAACATACGATTTCTGACGATCCTGAGCTATCTTGATCCTTTCTCTGATTTTTGAAATAACTCCGACAGTTTCTTCAATTATTTCAGGACCCAAAATTCGTCTCTCTCCAACTTCATCCCAATGAATTGGTGATCTACACCTCCTCCCATAAAGTGCTTCAAACGGGGTCATACCAATAGTAGCTTGATAACTATTGTTGTAGGCGAACTCTACTAATGGTAGGTACTTTTCCCAACTTCCGCCCATGTCCAAAACACAAGCATGGAGCATATCCTCTAATACTTGGATAACTTTGCTTGTCCTCAAGCATAACTTAGTCTAAACTATCGTTAGGGAAAAATCTAATCACGGCATATGTTCTTGACAAGACTTCAATTCATTCCAAAATTTATCATCATATCATCACATCACGTCACATAGAGATCATAGAAGCAAATAGACCATCTAGACTAGATTATAATCAATTCGAACAACGTAAAATAATGATGCACAAGATGTTATTGAGATCACATAATCGGCTAGAGCTTTTATCCATCTTAAATAGCGTATCTTTTACTTTTCTTTCTTTCAACATGAGGAATATTTAGGACAATATTCACCGGGTGAGTACTCCGAATGATCGAGTTTTCCCGGTGTGGTTTCCCATACCCATCTCTTTTATAAATTTGAATTTTTGATTTAAGAGAGCGGGGTAGAATCCTTTTTGTATTCCTATATTTTAAGAACTTTAAGAAAATATTTAGAACTTTGCCAAGTTATATGGTCATTGTCGCGAGGTGTGAATAATTAGGGGTTCCCTAATGTATCCTCACGCGGTTTCCCGTGCTCATGGTTCCCATAGGAGCAGAGACATCTTGACAAAGTTCATTTAACAAAACATGGATACGCAACAAGTGGTTATAGACAACTAGCCAATTGAATCAATCAATTTATATCATCATGCATCACTATTTTAATCATTCTACTAAAATCTATAATCCGGCCATAGTGTTCTACACTTTCTTAGCTCATCTACGTTTCGCAACATAAATCAACTCCAATCAATCAAGAATTTCAAATCGTGTCTCATCTTAAACATAAATCATGCTTCGATTTACCCACGATATGTAAAGATCAAGTAGCTCACAAACAAACAAAATATTGCATGCTCACAAGACACGAAAATAAAATGACGAATGCACGCATAAGAAGACACCCCTCCCCCTCCTACAAAAATAGAGCAATGCCCTCATTGCGGAAAGTAAAAATCTAAAAAGTAGGGATAGAGAAACGTCCCTGAAATGCGGCATTCGGGACAACAAACGGAAGAAAACCTGCAAACATAAACTAAGAAACAAAGGCAAGAACAAAGTTTTTTTTTTTTTTTTTTTTTTTTTTTTTACGAAATGTAGGTCAGCGGCCGCTGAGTGTGCCGCGGTCGCTGACCTTGCCCTCGTAAATCCTTTCTATTTTCTTCCGCGAATTGCGTTCGACTCGGTTTTCTCCCAATTCGATGATACCTATGAACATAGAAAAATACCAAAAATAAATGAAGGACTCAAAATCAAATAAAATAAAAAAAAAAAATGAAAAACGGGAAAAACGAGCGTGGGTTGCCTCCCACGAAGTGCTTCTTTTACGTCATTAGCTTGACGAGACCGCTCAATCAACCGGGAGCGTAAGAATTGGGGTTCGACTCCACAACTTCGGGCATGGAATCATTCTCGATGTAAGATCTCACCCGATGCCAATTTATTTTAAATGGTGGCTTCTCCTTCTTTAAATGTGGTGTGTCGCCCTTTGATGGTGGGCTTTTCCGGAGAATGAGCCACCCTCTCTTAGGGAGTTTGATCTTATCGGGAGGCGTTACGGATTTGATGATTGGATGCATAAGGGCTCCCGCATAAGTGGGTGAGTGACAGGGTACGGTGTTTGGATGCCTCGGTTTCGGTGTAGGATGTTTATTTGGACGAATCTTAGTGTCTTGTACTCCTTCAACTACCGTCACACGATCGGTCTCTTTATGTTTGGCCTTGTCGATATCTTGGGTGACTTCCTTTATCTCACTAAAATCCTGTAATGTAGATTCCTCAAACAATGGATTAGTGAATTTGATAGAACATGCATCGATTAAGTCAACCGAGGTTGTGGGGTGGTCATGTTGTGTGGAGAATGATATTTCCTCCTCAAGGACGGACATTGTAATGGTACCATTCCTGACATCTATGATGGAATTCGTGGTAGCCATAAAAGGTCGTCCAAGGAGTAGTGTATGCTCGACTCCATTCTCATGCACATCCCCTATCTCAAGAACAACAAAATCAATGGGAACAATTAATGGACCAATTTGAACAAGCACATCTTCAATTATTCCTTTAGGATGACGAATCGATCTATCCACTAATTGTAAACTCATGCTAGTAGGTTTTAAATCTCTTAGACCAAGTTGTTTAAAAATAGAATACGGCATAAGATTGATTCCCGCTCCTAAATCTAACATGCCAGAAGCTACCTTACCGTTACCTAACATGATATCAATAACGAAGCTACCTAGGTCGTGTTGTTTGGGAGGTAAAGACTTTTGCATGATTGTGCTTGCTACCTCGGAAATAGTCACCAACTCTTGATCATCAAGTCTCTTCTTCGTTGATGTTACTTCTTTGAAAAATTTGACGAAAGATGGAATATTCTTGATCGCTTTGAGGAGTGGAACGTTCACTGTTACTTTGGATAACATCTTGTAAAGATCCGCAAATTGCTGGTCGCTTTTAACATCCTTTAGCCTGCTAGGATAAGGAATAGGCGGAACGTATGGATCAACCGCCTTATGGAGCTCCTTTTTGGATTGTTCTTCCTCCTCCTTTGGTGTCACTTTATAACAAAATCTCATCTCCATCTTCTTATCCATCACCTTACCATCCCTTAGAACAGACACGGCTTGCACTTGATGGGGTTGTTGGCCTTGGGCAGGAATTTTGCCCGTTTGTTGGCCTTGCTGCAATTGATTGACAGCGCCAGAAATCTGCCCTATAGCCGTCTCGAGGCGTTTAATGGTGGCATCTTGAGCCTCTCGAACCTTCTTGCTCTCTTGTATGAACGCGGTAAAGCTATCCTCAATTGATGATTTTTGAGGTGGAGCAGGTGGATATTGCGGCATCGGTGGGGGATAGAATTGTTGTTGCGGTAATGGATGGAACTGTTGTTGTGGCGGTGGAGGATAATATGACTGTTGCTGACATTGATATTGAGGTTGAAAGTTCGGATTTGGAGGGCGTCGGTTTTGGAAATTCTGGCCTCCTTGAGCTTGCGGCATCCACCCCGTATTTGAATTTCTCCATGAATTTTGTTGAGGAGGTGGTTGAGGCATAAATTTCCGCCTCGCCTTCGGCAGTCATCTCCGCCATTCGTGGGCACTCATCCGCTATGTGACCGTAGTCGCCACAAATACCGCATGGCTCAGGTGCATTTTGCGGAACGGAAGGTGATGGGGGTCGGTTCATCTTTAATTCTTGTAACTCCCTCATCATGTCCGCCATTTGTTTCTTAAGGTCGGGACTCGTAGTAACGGCACTGGCTTCCATTCGTCTCGGGCGTGTGGATTTTTTATGTGAACTCGCAGCTAGGGTTTCAAAAATCTCGTTCATCTCCTCCGCCGTCTTGACTGCAATATTTCCTCCCGCCGAACTGTCCACCATGAATTGAGTAGTTTGGAGCAAACCATCATAGAAAAATTGACAGAGCATCTCCGGTGCCATTTGATGGTGAGGACACTGTTGAAGTAGCTCTTGAAATCTCTCCCACGCCTCATGGAATGGCTCGTCGTGTGCTTGTGTGAAATTCATTATTTTGGTACGTACCGCTTGAGTTTTGTGATGCGGATAATACTTCAACATGAATTTTTCACAAGCCGATCCCCAAGTAGTGAGTGTTCCGGATGGAAGAGATAAGAACCAAGATTTGGCCCTATCCTTCAATGTGTAAGGGAAACACTTCAACTTGAGTTGATCCTCCGTCAGAGAGTGAAGAGGAAAAGTTTGCACCACTGTGCAATATTCTCGGATGAACGTCAAAGCGTCTTCACTCGGGAGTCCATGGTACGTTGGAAGTAGTGATTGATGGTGTGGCTTCAACTCATAATTTCGGACTGCGGTGTCGAGAACGATGGCTGAAGTAGCAGTTGTCCCGAACTTGGGCCTAGTGAAATCGCCCATATAACGCGGCCTCTCGTCCGTTCTCTCATTGGCCATCTCTTCGAATAAACGCGGAAGCGAAGATTCGACAATGTGCTCAATGTCTTCTTCTATGGATGCTAAAATAACTCGTTTCCGGTTTATATTATCAATGAAAGGCGTCAATGGCTTTCTAGCACTGCGGCGACCTTGCATAAACAACACTCAACAAAAACGTTACGCGTACCACAATATAGAAGAAGAAAGTAAACATAGTAAAAAGAATAAAATAAACGGAAAAGGAAAAAGAAAAAGAAAAAAGAACAATGAATTAAATCGCCTAAAGTCTTCCCCGGCAACGGCGCCAAAATTTGTTTCAACTTATTTGTAAACTGTAGTACGTGGCGTTGTTTAGACCAGACCCACTGTCCGATAAAGGGACTCAGTATCGGGCACGAGGAATATTTCCAGCCGATATACTTCCAATTATATTAAGTCACTCGCAATTTAAAACGAGTTCGTTATAGATTAATAAGCTGACCCTAGTCGTATTCTCAAGGAAGGCTTAGCAGGGCGATTATATTCTTTGTTCGTAAAAAAACGGAAAGCAATTGAAAAGAGTTTGATTTGGATTTCTACAGCTAGGCGAAGAAAGTAAATAAGAAAGCAATTAAAATCTAAACTAAGAACGAAACTTAAATCTAATCTAAGAAAGTAAAGAACTTGAAGTTTAAAGACGAAAGAAGAACGGAAAGAAATCTGGAAATTCAAAGCGATAAAAGGAATTGAAAGCACAAAACGGAACAACGATAAAAGTAAATAAACAAAGCAATAATTAAAAGGAAAGAAACGAACTTGAATTAATACTTGAAGTACGTCTGGAAACGACAATGAAAATCTGGAAATAACGGTGTTCGAATGTTGTAAACGGCTAACTCCAAAACGAATAACGGAATGAAAAATCCTATCTAGAATGCTAAGTCTCGACCCTTGAATGCGGGATCGAGACGAACTAGAAATAATAAAAATATGCTGGAAAACTAGTCTAGGAATTCGTGCTAAAAGGAGTCGGGACGAAGTATGGAGAACTGAGATATTTCGACTGAATGGCACGACGTGTCTTTTTATAACGAGAGGTAACTCAGCGGTCTCTGGAAGTCACCGACTGCTGACTAGGGTTGTTCCGAGTGGCACTAGGGTTCGTTGCAACGGCCCGCGCGAAAAATGGGGAGTCAGCGACCGCTTAGACAGGTCAGCGGCCGCTGACTCGTGTGCCGCGGCCTGGCACGGCCTCTGGCGCGCAGCTGGCGCGGTCAGGCAAGTCAGGGACCGCTGACTAGGGCTCAGGGATCGCTGACCCCTGTGCCGCGGCCTGGCACGGCCGCTGGCGCGCGGCTGGCGCGGCGCTGGCTCGGTCGCTGACATGCCCTTTCGGCACACTTCTTCGTTTTCTCGTCTTTTCTCATTTCTTTTCCACTTTCGACGCTCGTTTAGGCCAATGATCCTGAAACATAAAATGAAACATAACTCGGGCCAAAACATCACGGAACGAGGAAAAATACTACGAATAAAGCTACGAAAAACATAAGTTTAGACGAACAAAATGAGACTAAACATCCGCTCTGATTGTCCATCTGATTGAGGATGATAAGCCATGCTGAAACTTAATTTGGTGCCTAAAGCTGACTGAAGACTTCTCCAGAAGTTGGAAGTGAATCTAGTATCTCGATCTGACACAATTAACACCGGGACCCCATGTAGTCTTATAATTTCTTTAATATACAGTTGAGCCAACTGATCCATGTTAAAAGTCATCTTCATGGGAAGGAAGTGAGCTGATTTCGTCAATCTATCAATAATAACCCAAACAGCATGATTCCCTTTAACTGTACGAGGTAGTCCAACCACAAAATCCATAGCAATGTGATCCCATTTTCACTCAGGAATCTCGAGAGGGTTTAACAATCCAGATGGACGTTGGTGCTCGGCTTTAACTTGTTGGCATATGATGCATCTTTCTACAAATTCTGCAATGGATTTCTTCATGTTTCGCCACCAATAGATTGATTTCAGATCTTTGTACATTTTAGTTCCCCCGGGATGCACGGAGTACGGAGTGTTATGTGCTTCATCAAGTATTTCTCGCCTCAAATCTTCATTTTTCGGCACACATAACCTTCCGTTAAAAACAAGTGTACCGTCGGCTGTAACTGCAAATCCTTGAATTGTCCTTTCTAATGCTCGTGCTTTCATTTTGCACAGAAACAGATCATCCTTCTGAGTACTTGGTGGTGTCACCACTTCCAAATTCAACTTCTCAAATTCTTTAATTTACTCCTCTTTCTTGGTGGGCAACGCCGTCATGTAACTTTTTCGGCTTAGTGCATCAGCAACAATATTTGCCTTTCCGGGATGATAGTGAATTGTGCAATCATAGTCCTTAACTAATTCCAACCATCTTCTTTGGCGAAGATTTAACTCTTTCTGCGTGAAGAAATACTTTAAACTTTTGTGGTCAGTGTAAATTTTACACTTACTTCCATAAAGATAGTGTCGCCAAATCTTCAATGCATGCACCACTGCTACAAGCTCCAGATCGTGCGTTGGATAATTTTGTTCGTGTGGCTTCAATTGCCTTGAAGCGTATGCTATTACCTTCCCATGCTGCATCAGCACACACCCGAGCCCTTGCTTTGAAGCATCACTATAGATAACAAATACATCAGTACCATCAGGTACGGTTAGAACATGGGCTGATACAAGACGTTGCTTTAATTCCTGGAAACTATTCTCACACTGCTCACTCAACTGAAATTTTTCATTTTTACGTGTCAATTTCGTTAACGGAACAGCAATCTTGGAAAAACCTTCTATAAATCTTCGGTAATATTCTGTCATTCCAAGAAAACTTCTAACCTCATTCACATTTGTTGGCGTCTTCCAGCTACTTATTGCTTCAACCTTCGACGGATCCACTTCTATTCCTTTGGACGTAACAACGTGGCTAAGGAAAGCAACTCATTCTAGCCAAGATTCATATTTTTGAAACTTCGCATATAATTTCTCCTTTCTTAAGGTCTCCAATACGATTATGAGATGCTCGGCATGTTGCTCTTTATTCTTCGAGTACACTAGGATGTCGTCAATAAAAATAATAACAAATTGATCAAGGTACTTATGAAAGACACGGTTCATCAAATCCATGAAGACACCTGGTGCATTTGAGAATCCAAAAGGTATGACAGTACTCAAAATGACCATATCTCGTTCGAAAAGCTGTCTTAGGAATATCGCTCTCCTTAATTTTAACTTGATGATAGCCTGATCTCAAGTCAATCTTCGAGAACATGCTCGCACCTTTCAACTGGTCGAATAAGTCTTCAATTCTAGGCAGCGGGTACTTATTCTTGATCGTCAATTTATTTAGTTCTCAATAGTCAACGCACATTCTCAACGTTCTGTCCTTCTTCTTCACGAATAATACCGGAGCACCCCAAGGAGAAACACTGGGTCGAATAAATCCCTTATCGAGCATTTCTTGCAACTGAACCTTAAGTTCTTGCAATTCTCTCGGTGCCATTTGATATGGTGCTTTTGAAACTGGTGCAGCTCCAGGTATCAAGTCTATTGCAAATTCAACTTGACGGTCTGGTGGAATTCCAGGTACCTCCTCAGGAAACACATCTTCATATTCTCTTACCACCGGCACTTCAGACACCTTGCTTCCGCTAGATTGGTTTTCAGTTATGGTAACTAAGTACCCTTGGTGATCCCTTTTCCTTAGCATCCTCACTGCCTTCATCGCACTTATAATCTTTGGTGGAGCTTTTGTTCTTGCACCATAAAAGAAAAGTTTTGGCTCTCCCGGACGTTGAATCTCCACTTCTCGTTCACGACACCTGAGTGCTGCACTATTCTTGCCCATCCAATCCATTCCCAAAATTATATCAAAATCCCGCATTTCTATAACATGAGGATCGATTTCTAGGTTCTTCTCATCAATGTCTATCACTACATCCTTTACTCTCCCGAAGGAATGCTAACTTCTAATACATCCCGATCAATATAGCAAGATATTCCAAGCTTCGAACAAAATTTTGTAGAGATGAAAGAGTGACTAGCCCCGGAATCAAATAAAACTAAAGCTGGAATATTTGACACTTGAAGTATACCTGACATAGTGTCTGCTCCATCCTTGGAATTATTTTCTCCTTGTGTCATGGCGAAAACTCGGGGCTTCACCTTATTTTCAGGTTCTTGAATCTTCCCAAACTCCTCTTTGTACCTTGGGCAATTAAATGATATATGTCCCGGTTCACCACAGGAGTAGCACACATTCTTCCCTCGCCAACATTCGCCTTTATGATATTTCTTGCACTTTGGACATTGAGGCTTGTCTGTGCTTGATCCAATGGTTGTAGAACCCGTTGAAGAACGTGAAGTTTGTTTCCATCTCTTGTTGGATTGATCATTCTTGCTCTTTCCAATGTCTTCCCATTTCCTCTTCCCTAACGAGTCATGTTTCTGATCTTTAATTTCTAGTTGCAAGCCATTAGAAATTGCTTGAGCTCGATCAATCACCTCTCTATAAGTTTGCAACCTTAGTCCAACCAATATCCCACGAATTTCTGGTTGTAACCCTTGCTCGAACCGACGTGCTTTCTTCTCATCTGTATCAACCAGATATGGTGTATATCGGGACAATTTATTGAATTTCGTCTCATAGTCGACCACCGTCATGTTGCCTTGCTTGAGATTGAGGAATTCAGTCTCCTTTTGCATCCTGTAGGATTGGGGAAAATAACGATCCATAATCAGATCTTTAAAATCCCTCTAAACCAGAGTTTGACGTTGTTCAACTGTCATTGTTCGAGCATGTGACTCCCACCAGTAGCTCGCTTCCTCAACTAACTGATATATTGCACATGAGACCTTTTGCTCTTCAGTACATCCCATTAGCTCAAAAATCCGTTCGAGAACTCGGATCCACTCCTCAGTATCCTCAGGCCCTTCATATCATTTAAGCTTTGGCGGATCCATCTTTCTGAATTGCTCAATAACTTCAAATGTTCTCGACTGGGTGTTCACGCCTTCAACTCGGGTTGCTTGATGTAGCATAAACCCTTGTAGTGTTTGTAGAAATTGGGTAAAGTCCACACCATTGTCATTCACACTTGGGGCATTTGGCCCGTTTTCTTGCCCAGGAACACGACGTGGAGGCATTATCCTATCACTCAATAAAAATCCAAGTCATTGCATCCAAACCTATAGGTTATATTTCGAGGACTTCTTTCTCATAGCATAAAATTTATAAATCAAATACTTTATTTGAAGGCTAAAATTAATAAGCTTCATAAAATTTTCATCATTGAATTTCGTATAAAATGTGTCGTAGAAATTAAACAAATCATCAATCGTATCAAGCATAACAATACCTCATACTTTGTCCCTTTATGGACAAACTTTAATCTCTTTTTTTTTTCCGACACAATCTTTAATTTCATACTCACTCCTTATCTTTAAAACATAATAACAAAATATTTTATTTATTTTTTAAAAAAAATATAATACCTTGGAGTCGACGTAGAGCAGCGGTCATGGCCCACAAATTCTCCCACTTCTAATTATGAGTTTAATATATATAGTAACACTCCTTTTCATAAAGAAGCAAGTCTACAGGAACGTAAACCCGCTCTGATACCAAACTGTAACGCCCCTATTCTTTAAACAAGGACAATACGAAAAAAACTTTACTTTTCTTTAATCATTTAATATTATAAATCATATTATGAATTGTGTTTTAAGATAAGCAGCGGAGTGTATAATAAAATTTAACAAACGGACGACATATCCCCTATAAATACGTATATGCCAACCTGAAAAATCAACAAATAGCAGCAGACAACGATACCAAAATTGGGACACAACCCTCATCAAACAATTATATATATATACATACCCATCAAAATATCAACATCAGTTTAAAATTTCGCTTAAGTGGGTTTCAACCAAACATAGTAATCATATGGAAAATACGATTCTAAAATATTTGAGCAAAACTAGGTTATATCGTATTATCACACACATATATCATAATAACATAAGTTTTATGTAATCCAACATATTGGAACTGGGAGAGTATGGAGCACATTCCCGTCTGACTCCATCATCGACTCTTAACCTGCAAACACAACATTAAATAGGGTGTGAGTATGCAAGCACACTGAGTGGGGAATACGCTGCAAGCAGTTATAACCAATTGTATAATGCAACATAACGTAATGAACCTCTTTTGCTTAGCTGTTTAAATGAGACTAGCCTCGGTCCCTTGTGGACCCGACCCCTTGTGGGCCTACCCCTTGTGGGTAAATCAACCTCTTTTCGACCCCTTGTGGGACACATAAATAGCTCATACGAATGAAACAAAACACAACAATGATTATAACCATGTAACCACTATGCTTACAGATAAAGTAAACCCCACCTCGATAGACGCAATTCAATTGGAAATCCTCAACTTTAGTCGGTTGTCCGTCCTCGAGCCTTGGATGTTGCATCGCCTAGCACTTTAAAACTTAACTTATTACACATTGAAAGTATAAACTTATTATAGCTTAAGCTCATACAATTAGTACTCATATATAAAACTTGATTTATACATATATGTAGTTCTTGAGACTACAACACATTTTAATTGAAGATTATGAAATTAATATAGCAAGATAAAACAAGTTTAGAGAATATTAATAAATAAGTTCAGCAATATTTCTCAATTCAAAATATAAAACATAGAATGTAAATTAATAAATTCCCAACATAAACCACAAGTTTTGGGACATCAATTATGAACACTCGGTTTATCGGTTTCCAAAAACATAACCTCGAGTATAACTTCTAAGGATTGGACTATAAAACTCCTAAAGAAATGTTTTGGATTCGGCATCGATTTGAAGCCGGAAAATCATACTCAAATCGCGCAGCACCTGCGGCACATAGAATTGACACCCTAACTTCGTCAGGTCATAACTCCCTTGTCCAAACTCAAATTTACAATCCGAAGGTACCGTTAGAAAGAAGTCGAAAAGATCTTTAAAATGGTATCTAATATGTTAGGTTTTAGTATACAAAAATGGACTAAAATGAGCCCGCAACCTGCTGCCAAACACAGATGAAACAGAGAATACACACATCAACACTCTAACTTCAGAGGCTTATAACTCATTCGTTTTATGTCAGAATTAATATCTGAAGATCTAGTTGGAAAGAATATGAAAAGACCTTTAAAATGGTATCTAATACGATAGGTTTTGGATAAATAAAATGGACAGAAATCAGCTCGCAATATGCTGCCCTGTTTCTGCCGAAATAGGGAATTCACACATATCATTCTAATTTTTGATTTCGCCGACGTATCAACGATGAACCATGGCAGCAGCCCTGCTGCCGCCTCCGCCTCTCCTCCACCGGCAGCCCTTCCTCCATAACACAAACTGTTCGATCTTGATTTTTAGAGTGAGTTTACGATGATAAAATGAAGAATAAGATGGGCACGGGGTTTACGTGGTTCGATCGTTAATTAGATCTACGTCCACGGAGAGAAGAGAGCTTTTATATTAATTTGAGTTTTCGAGAGTAAAAAATACAGAATCCGTCCCTAATTTAGCTTTAGAGACTATATTTATAGGTAATCAGAGGTAGTTACAACGAATCCGAGATAGAGGGGCGGTAAATCCGGGGTCATGGGCTGGATCACGCCTCTGGGCTTCTGGGTCGAGGTAATTGGGCTCTTGGGCTGAGCTACTCTTGGGCCGAGCTGCTCTTGGGCCGAGGTGGGCTCTTGGGCCGAGCTGCTCTTGGGCCGAGGTGTTCTTGGGCCGAGCTGCTGGGCCTTGGTCTCGTTTGGGCCTGTTAGTAGGGCTACATCCTATCACATCCCCCCCTCAAAAGAAGATTATCGACGAAGTGGAGATCTTGACGAGGTTGATGTTGTTGACGAAGTGAAGATCTGGACGAGGTGAAGATCTTGTTGTGACCGAGGTCGAGGTGGGAATAATGTTGTCGACGAAGTCGAGGTGGGAAGCTGTTGTAGGGAGCCCCGTGTGACACGCGTCACCGTCCTATTGCTGCAGACGAAGAGGCGGGATTTTGAAAAAGGACAGTTGGAAAAAGGCGGAAGTGATGTCTATAAAAGCTTCCTTTGCACGCTAAAAAACACTTTTCGCCCTTCCTTAAACCCTAGCTCCCTTTTCTGCAAAGTTCTTCAAAAAGCTTTCTACCTTTTACGATTACTGCCGTTGATCTCCACACCAGCAAACTTAAACGGAATTTTTGTGACAAGTAAGTAACCTCTTCTTTGCTATGGCCGCTTCTTCTTCTTCATCTCGTTCCCCCGTGGACATAGAAATCGTAGAGTCTCCTTCGCCGATTAGGAGTTTTCCGGCGAGGGTCACGGTGAGGGTTTTTACCCGAGCTGCTCTGCCCCCCATCCCTAGGCTTATAGAATATCCTCCCTTGGCTGGGTCAGATGCTGCTCTAGAGTACGCCTCAACCATGAGCGAATCCCACATGTCCAATTTAGCTAGGAAATATTGGTTTCCAGAGTCCGCGGAAATGATTTTACCTCGGGCTGAGGATAGAGGTAGCTCTCCGCCTGTGGGGTTTTTTACTGTGTACGAAGACTACCTTCACTTCGGTCTTCGACTTCCTTTACATCGCATTTTTGTCGAGTTTTTAGATAAGTTTGAGCTTCCTCTGGGTCAGTTAGCGCCGCACTCAATTAAGCAGATAGTAAGTTTTTGTATGGAGGTCGGCCGCTGAGGTGGCTCGATGTCGATAGAGTCTTTACTTCATTTTTTTAGGGTTAAACGCGGGCCAACGGGGTGGGTATACCTCTCTCCCGTAAATAAATTTAAGTTGGCCACTCCGTCCAAGGTGACGAACTGGCAGAAGAAGTTCTTCTTCTGCCGGGCTGAGGGAGTGCCCCTGCACGGCTGGTCAGCGGCCAAGTTCGGGCCACAAATGACGGTGGATCCCGTCGGCGAGCTCGAAGTGAGCTTGGTGGATCTCGGCTTGATCAAGAGAGACTATGCCGAGGTTGAGCTGTCGAGGTATGGGCTAAGCCCATGTGACGCCACCGCCGACGTGGATCCGGGTGAGGTTCCGCTCTGAGTGTTGTGTGGCCTTGTTATCCGAACTGGAATCTGATGTTCTCTTTCCTTTTTGCAGTGAACCCCGAAGTGCTCCAGGCGGCTCTCAAGAGGAAGAAGAAGAGGGCGAGGACCTCTTCGGGTGCCGAGGGGACCCCGCGCCGCGAGCCGGCGGAGAGGGCCGAGGTCGACTTGACTCCGCCCGTTATCAACTTGGCTTCACCTCGGAGGGAGGTGGTGGGAAGCTCGGGGGCTCAGGTCCCCCGGTCCGGACGTTGCTCAAGCGACGTCGTTTCCCGAGGTGGGTGTTGACTTGCTTTCTCTTCTTTTCTTTTTTTTTTTCGTATGCTGATATGTTTTGTGCAGGCAGCGGATATGGCGCTGGACGGGCTGAGGGCCCTGTCGAACTTCGTCATCGGTGGGGTTGAGCAGTTTCGGAGCTTATCTGCCGAGCTCGAGGAGGCGAGGGCCGAGGCGGCGAAGGCGGCGAGCCAGGAGGCCAGGGCTCTCTTGGATCTAAAGGATGCCGAGAGAAAGGCGGCCGATCTGGAGGCCGAGGCAGCCGGGTTGAGGGCCGAACTGGCCGGAGAGCGGGAGAGGATGAGCCATGCTGCTGCCGAGCAGGGCGGTGTGCTTCGGGCCGTGGCTGAGCGGATATTCCGCTCGAAGCACTTCGGCCTCGCGGTCGCGCAGTTGGTGGGCGCCATGAGTACGCCTATTACTTCGGCAGCGATCGATCGGATCGCCGCGGACTACCCGGACCTTGACAAGGCCAAATACGGGTACGAGGCGGTGTCCGAGGAAGAAATGCTGCGGGAGTATGCGGAAGTGCTTGTGGAGTGCACTTCGGCGATCCTGGTGGTCGAGAGGCTGGCGCAGCAGAGGACCCTGCTTTCTGAGAGGGCAGTTCGGCATTGCCCCGTAGATCGGGATGACAAGCTCGACGCGGTTATTGCCGATCTGGCCAGGGAGTCTGCTGCCGATGCCGCTGGGGGAGGAGCTGGGGAGGGCGGCGCTGAGGAGCCCGAGGTTGGTGCTGGAGACTTGTAGAGATTTTTTTTTTTTTTTTTAGCTTGTACTTCATCGCCGCTAGGGCGGCGCTTTTGCTCCAAGTATATAAAATACCCTTTATTGAACTGTGCCTTGTTTACTTTTGTAGCCTGCTCTTGATTTCTCCAATACTTTACATTTTGAACAAGAGATAAATGCACTTCGTCGGGCTGTCGAGGCTGCCGAAGTCGAGGCTTCGTGTTGGAAAAGCCGAGCTTCGAACATCGAGATCGAGGCTGAGGCGAAGCTTCGGTTAGACCAGGAAAGGCTTGACGAGGGGCATGCGAAGTTCCTGGAGCTTGAAGATAAGTTCAAACAGGCTTCGGAGGACATCCAGACTTTTAAGTCCATGGTCGAGGAGCACGCGGAGTATGAAGACCTCATTCATAAGAGTGGTCGCTTGACTATATACGAGGTTCATACACAGATCAAAGAGGTCCGTGCTCGGACGAGGAAATATCTGGAGAAGTACGATGAGGACTCCTGGCAAGTACGCGAGCAGGAAGAGGCTCTTCTGAAGCTGGGGTCCATGTACAAGACCGTGTTGAAGAGGAATCCGAAGTTGAAGAGGTGGATAGAATCCCAGAATGCCAGGCTTGACCCGACCTCGCAAGCTTTTTTGGAGGGCAACTTGGAGGGTGTACAGCCTCCCAGTGCGGCCTTAACTCGGGAGCAGACTCAAGCCATAATGGCCCGGGGAGGTGGCCGACGTGCTGTTAGGGGCCGGGGTCGATCTGCCCCTCCAAGTCGGGGCTGAGGACGAGGTTTTGGCCGTGGTGAAGGGATGACATTTTTGGATTCAGTGCTCGGACACGGCGCTAGTTCAAGCTCGGGTCTGGACTTCGTAGAGAAATACCTTAGCTTTAGTAGTAGGCCTCCGGGCTCGGACCCTCCACCTTGAATGTAATATATACGTTTTGTGAAATAAAGTTCTATTTTTATTGCATCATTACTTCTCTAAAGCTTTTCTCAATTGTGTAATCGAGTTTTGCTTCAAGATTATTTGTGATGGTTAATGTGAACTTCGTAGTTACTTCGTCTAATGCCGAAGTTAAGACTTTAAATAACCACTTCGTCCAAAGACAAAGTTTTAAGGTTTTCAAATGGCTACTTCGTCTAATGACGGAGTTAAACCCTTAAGTGCCCACTTCGTTTGAAGACGAAGTTGAGGCTTTAAAATGACTACTTTGTCTAGGGACGAAGTTGAAGCTTTAAGTAGCCACTTCGTTTGAAGACGAAGTTTTGGCTCTCATGTAGCCACTTCGTTTAAGGACGAAGTTTTGGCTTTTGAGTAGCCACTTCGTCTAGGGACGAAGTTTAGGCTTTTAAATTGCCACTTCGTCTAAGGACGAAGTTTAGGCTTTTAAGTTCCTTTTTTGTCGATTTTATCGATAGGAGTGGTCTCCTTACGCGCGTTTAAATGCTACTCCAAAATTGGAGTTTTAGCTTAATTTGGACTCGAGACAACATGTAGAAAGAGCATATGTTTCAGAAAATAACATTGAAAAGGAAAATAACAACATTCGAACTGTCTAAACTATAAGTAATACTTCTTCAAATGGGAAACGTGCCAAGATCGGGGTACTGGTTCACCGGATAAGTGGGCGAGCTTGTATGACCCTTTGCCGAGGACATCTTGGATTTGATAGGGGCCTTCCCAGGTGGCTTCCAATTTGCCGAGCTTCTCTGCCTTATTAATTTCATTATTTCTGAGAACAAGGTCGCCTATTTGAAACTGTCGATGCTTCACTCGGTTATTATAATACCGTATCAGAGCCAGTTTTATGGTTAAATTACTTTTAAAATGAGTTTTTTAAAAGGAAAAGAACATCTTGATGATTCTCAGATCTCTGAAGAACAGCAAGATAAGTTTGAAATCGAGTTTTCCGAAAATGAAAATGGATTTCAAGGAAGCTTCTTAGTAAAACAAGAAATGCTTTCAAAAATCAAAAATTTAAAACTTGATTTAAAGAAAGAAAAGATATTTAGAATTCCTTTTAGTCTAAATATTTTAAAAAGGAAGAATAACATCTTTTATTTTGTTAGCACAAAAGAAATGCATGTTGATATAAAAGACACTAAAGGTTCAGTTTTTCTATCCCTAATCAACAGAGAAGAGATTAGAAAAAACTTAATGAAAATTGACTCAAAGATTAGATCTACAATCAGTACAGTTCACTTAGGTGCTGTAAAGATTTTGTTAAAATCTGAGTTTCAAGAAGGAATTGATTCACCTATTAAGATGGCCTTAATAGATAACAGAATCAAAGACCGAAGAGATTGTATTTTAGGTGCTGCTAGAGGTAATTTAGCATACCAAAAATTCATGTTCTCTGTCTATCCTAAGTTTGGACTTAGTCTTGATACTAAGAACTTAGATACAGTTCTATCTTTTGTACATCAATTCGAAAGAGAGAACCTTATGGATGCAGGAGACAAAGTTTTCAGCATATCATATGTTGTAGCCTATGCACTGACCAACAGTCACCACAGCATAGATTACAAAAAATCAGAATATATTGAACTAGAAGATATATTTTCAGATATAGGATCTGTAGAGGAAAAACAATTTTCCGAAATCAGTCCTCTTGAGAATTCTTGGGCAATAGACATTGCTAGGGATAAGCCATTAATGGGAGAAAAACCCAGAATGAGTTTCAGGGGAAAAACTTTAATGATAGGAGAACCCTCTGAAAGAGATCTTCTCAGGAATGTCTCTACAAGAATTGACGACTTAAGTCAAAAACTAGAACTTCTTAATTAAATATGTCTAACATAGATTATCCACATATTTATAAGAAAGGAAAGATTCTCAGCCTCAAACGACTTGAGGAAGGAGATGTACAAGAAAAGAAGAGTTATCTCTTCAGCAGCCTTTCAGGTAATAACCGTATCTCTGCTATTATCTCCTCTACTAATAATCTTAACCAGATTGCAGGGAGAACATTGCTCGGAGTCTACAAATTGCTATCCTTCTTTGGACTAAGCAAAGATCCCAGTGAGGAATGGTCTAAAGAGCCCAGTATCTATGGTAAGCTACTTGCTGTTTGTAGCGAGCTTCTTGTATGTGGGCTTGCTCTCATTTTTCTTCCAGCAGGTCCAAATTAGTTCGGAGACCTTCTTCGTTGTTATGGGCAGCGAAGTTTATTGTTCGGGGACTCGGCAAGTCGATCTCTACTGGAATTACTGCCTCGGTTCCGTAGATGAGGCTGTATGGTGTTTCCCCATGGGATGTCCGGGGAGTAGTTCGATAGGACCATAAGACTTGGGGTAAATTTTCTGCCCAATCTCCCTTGGCCTTATCGAGGCGAGTTTTCAAACCCTTGACTATTGTCCGGTTCGTGACTTCGGTTTGGCCATTCGCCTGAGGGTGTGCTACCGAAGTGAATTTCTGCTGGATGTTGAGTTCGTCACACCATTCTTTAAATGTCTTGTCCGTAAATTGGGTTCCGTTATCCGAGACGAGGACGTGGGGTATGCCGAAGCGACAGACTATGTTTTTTCAGACGAAGTTGAGGGCTTTTTTGCTCGTAATTCTTGCTAGAGGTTCGGCTTCTACCCACTTCGTAAAGTAGTCGATGGCTACTATAAGGATTCGAAGCTGGCCAGGGGCTTGCTCAAACGGACCAATGATGTCTATCCCCCATTGCATGAATGGCCAAAGGCTTTGCATACTGGTCAGCTCGGTTTGAGGTACCCTTGTAACTGCTGCATGGAGCTGGCACTTCGGGCACTGCTTGACGAGGTCAACTGCGTCTTGAAGCATGGTCGGCCAATAATATCCCCATCTTATGACTTTTCTAGTTAAGGAGGCTCGAGCTCCGATGTGACTGCCACAGGATCCTTCGTGTACTTCGCGTAATACATAGTTTGCTTGGTTGGATCCCACGCACCTTAGAAGAGGTTGAAGGTATGATTTTCTGTATAGTACTCCCCGATCTAGAATATACTTGACTGATTTGCTCTGAAGCTTCCGCGCTTCGGTCTTGTCAGTAGGGAGTTCGCCTCTTTCTAAGTAATTGCGAAGTGGCGTCATCCAGTTTGGCTCGTCGTCGGTCACCATATTCACTTCGGCTTCATCTATACTTCGAGTTTTTACTTCTTCCACAAGAGAGGTTGTGGATGACGATGCGAGTTTGCTTAGTGCGTCAGCTCGGTCATTATCACCTCTCAGGATTCGTATTAGCTCGAAGTACGAGAAGCCTTCTTGTAAGGTTTTGACCTTGTGGAGATATTTTTTCATCCGTTCACCTCGTGCTTCATATCTGCCTAATACGTGACTTACTATAATCTGGGAGTCACTGTAGATTTGGACAGCTCGTAGTTGAAGGGTTTGCGCGAGGCGAAGTCCGGCTATTAGGGCCTCGTATTCCACTTCGTTGTTTGTTGTCGGGAAGCTTAACCGCAAAGCGTAAGGGATTTCCTTTCCTTCCGGACTGACAAACAAAATTCCGGCTCCACTTCCTTTATGGCCTGACGCCCCATCCACATAGATTTTCCAGCAATCTACTGGAGGTGTCTTCGGTGCTTCTTCTTCGGTGTTATCCTTGAGAGGTTCGGTGGGCTTCGGAGGTTCGACAAATACTGCCTCTACTAGGAAGTCCGCTAGTGCTTGTCCCTTGATGGCCTGCCGAGGTGCAAAGGAGATCGTATGCTCGCCGAGTGCTATCGCCCACTTGGCAATTCGTCCCGAAGCTTCTGGTTTTGTGAGCCCTTGCCGAAGTGGAAGGTCGGTCAAGACCTGTATTGGGTGAGCGTGAAAATATGGTCGAAGCCTTCTCGCGGCATTCACTAGGGCGAGCGCGACCTTTTCCAGGGGTTGGTACCTCGTTTCTGGTCCTTTTAGGGCTCGGCTTATGAAATAGATGGGTAACTGCTGAGGTCCTTCCCGTACTAGGACTGCGCTTATTGACTCGTCCGAGGCGGCGAGGTATAGGGAGAGAACTTCGCCTTCCTTTGGTACGGACAATGTGGGTAGGTTTGCGAGGTATCTTTTTAAATTCTCGAAGGCTAACTTGTGCTCGTCGTTCCATTCGAAGTTCGGAGCCTTCTTTAGAATTTTGAAGAACGGGAGTTGCTTCTCGGCTGCCTTAGATAAAAAACGGCTTAGTGCGGCCAAGCAGCCCGTCAGTCTGTGCACGTCGTGGACCGACTTCGGCACTTGCATCTCCTGGACAACCTTAACCTTTGCTGGATTGGCTTTTAATCCTTCGCGAGAAACCCAACACCCTAGGAACTTTCCGGACTGGACCATGAAAGTACATTTTCCTGGGTTCAGCTTTAGGTTCACTTCGCGGAGTAGTTTGAAGACGACTTGGAGGTCGTTTAGGCTGGTATCGATTCCTTGCTTTTGACGACGATGTCGTCGACGTATACTTCAACGATCTGACCGATGTGAAGTTCGAATATTTTTTCGACCATCCTTTGGTATGTGGCTCCAGCATTTTTAAGTCCGAAGGGCATTTTCTTATACGCGAAAATGCCGAAGTCCGTGACGAAGGCTGTCTTCGGAGCGTCTTCGGTGCTCATGAGGACTTGATGATAGCCCTTGTATAAGTCTAGGAAGCTGAACACCTCGTGACCAACGAGGGCTTCAACCTTTTTGTCGATGTTGGGGAGAGGGTAACAATCCTTGGGGCAGTGTTTGTTGAGGTCGGTATAATCAACACACATGCGCCACCCTCCTCCTTGCTTCTTCACCATTACGGGGTTGGCCAACCACGTCGGATATTTCACCTCGAATAGTATATCAGCTTGTTGTAGTTGGCGTACTTCGTCGCGGATCACCTGGTTTCTCTCGGCTGCAAAAGCCCGTTGCTTTTGCCGAACTGGTTTCACCTCGGGATCGATGTTGAGGTGATGAGTGATGACGCTTGGTGACACTCCGGTCATATCTAAAGGTGACCAGGCGAAGACATCCTTGAATTCCCGAAGTAATTGAATAACTCGACTTCGGAGTTCGGTTCCTCCGACGAAACTGACATTAACGACCTTGGATACGTCATTTTCGTACAATACGACGTCCTCGAGAGGCTCTACAGCGGACGACGTCGACTCCGTCACCTCAGGGTTCTGTAGTTGCTATGCTTGAGGATGTTGCACACCAGAACCTCGGAGTGTGACCTGCATGCACTCCTTGGCCTGTGTTTGGTTTCCCCTAAGCGTGATAACCCCGTTCTTGGATGGGATCTTGATCGTTAGGTGGTATGCCGAGCAGATTGCCCTCGTCGCTATTAGCCAGTCTCTTCCCAAGATGATATTGTAAGGAGAGTTAGCTTTGACGACGAAGAAGTGGATTATCTTCGTGGAAGATAATGGGCTCCTTCCGACTGTCACGGGGAGTGAGATCGTGCCATCCGTCGAGGTCTCTTCTTGTGTGAATTTCTTTAAGGGGACGGGTGCTGGTTTTAGGCGTGCTTCTTCGATATTAAGTTTATCGAAGCAGTTTTTAAAGAGCACGCTTATCGAGGCTCCGCTGTCGATGAACACTCGGTGAACCAGTTTATTGGCCACCACGGCTTCGATGATGGTGGCATCCTGATGAGGCAAAGCATGAGGGACTGGGTCGTCGCTGGAAAAGGTGATGATTTCGTCCTTTTTAAACCTTTTTTGCGAAGGTTCCTCCGTTGGCTAACTTCGGGCTTCGGCCTTTAACGAAGACTTCGTCGCGCCTTGAGGCAGTCCGGTGATGGCAGCAATGACTCCGTCATATTGAGGCTGATCTTCATCTTCGTCCTCATCATCGTGCCTCGACTTTTTGTCTTGATGGGGTTTGCAACTTTCCCCCCCCTCTATTTCTGCTTCGCTTGCCTTTGCCCCAAGGTCGGGCGTCTTGTTGGTTGTGACCTCGGTATTTTCTGAGGGTGCCATCTCGCACTAGATAGTCAATTTCCGAGGTGAGATTTCGGCAATCCTCGGTGTCATGGCCGTGGTCCTCATGGAACTGGCAGTATTTGTCCTTCGATCATCGCTTTGATCCAGTTCGGGACAATGGTGGTGGCTTCTGAAATAGGCTGGCGTGAAGCTCGTATATTTCTGCCTGAGGTTTGGTTAGCGGAGTGAATTGACCTTGTTCCTGACTAGGCCGAGGTCCGAGGTGAGATGCTAGCGGACCTCTTTGTATCCTCTCAAGGGCACCTCGTCGGTTTTGCCCATGATCAGCACGTTCCTCCCTTCTTCTCTTTTCTTGACTTTCAGGTCGGTCTACCGCCCTTTTTCTCCTATCGGCCTCATCCGCTTCGGCGAATGTATCAGCAATCCTCCATAGCTGGTTGGAGGTTTGGGGACGCTCTTTTACGAGCTCCCTGAAGAGAGTGCCGGAGTGGATGGCATTTTGGAATGCCGAGATAAGGACGTCGTCTGACAAGCGATCGACCTTAAGGCTTTCATTGTAGAATCTAGCCAAGAAGTCGCTGATAGATTCTCCTCGTCCTTGTCTTAATGTAAGGAGTTGAGCCGAACTAATCTTAGCTTCGGCTTTCTGGAAGAAACGTCGCTCAAAAGCGTCTAGAAGGTCGGCATACGACCCTATGCTGCAGCGCGGGAGGTTGTCGAACCATTTCCGTGCGTTGTCCACTAGCAGTTCGGGGAAGACTTTGCACATGTAGACGTCTTCGGCTAGCCCTTGATTCAACATGTTGTACTGGTACTGTGACAAAAAGTTGCTGGGGTCACAGGAACCATTATAGGGTTTAATAGGTGGGACCCTATATGTTGACGGGAGTGGAGTGTAGAGTATTTTGTTGGTGAAGGGGGTAGCGATTCGACTGTAGACAGTGAATCTCCCCTCTCGATGGTCATCTTCGTCACGTCGGGAAGGAACGACATTTTGACGAGGTGACATCCTCTCTCTGTGGTCCTCCTCGTCACGTCAGGTAAGGCCGACGTTATGACGAGGTGAAGTTGAACCTCGCCGAGGTGATGCGATGTTTCCTCGGCGATCCCGCTGTCTTCGAGGGAGTACGTCATTTCTTCCCTCGACAATCTGGAGGCTCGGGGGACGAGGTCGTTGTCGTGATGGTCCAGCTCTATCTTCCTCGTCTTGCCGATGTTGTTCGGCGAACTTGAGGAAGTCTTGTTCATGGAGGTCCAGGTATGCTTTAAGCGCATCTCCGAGCTGAGGTTGGAGCGCGGTGTTCCCCTGTTGACGACCTTGATTTAGCCCCCCGCTACTAATGGAGTCACTAGATCGGTTTGAGTGGACGTCTTCCACGTGACCGTCAGGAGTTCGGCGGATTACGGGCTGCCTATCAGGTTGGGCATGGCGTTCATCCCCTTCATTGATGGATGTACGAGGTGGATTGGCAGGTAGTTCGGCCTGGTTCTGTTTTCCCTTGGCAGCAGCGGGTATAGCGGTAGAGCGGGTAGATCTCACCATCGTGTTTTCACTCAGAAACGTTAATCGAATTCACAGAATTTATATCGTTCCCACAGACGGCGCCAATGTTTGATCTTGATTTTTAGAGTGAGTTTACGATGATAAAATGAAGAATAAGATGGGCACGGGGTTTACGTGGTTCGATCGTTAATTAGATCTACGTCCACGGAGAGAAGAGAGCCTTTATATTAATTTGAGTTTTCGAGAGTAAAAAATACAGAATTCGTCCCTAATTTAGCTTTAGAGACTGTATTTATAAGTAATCAGAGGTAGTTACAACGAATCTGAGATAGAGGGGCGGTAAATCCGGGGTCATGGGCTGGATCACGCCTCTGGGCTTCTGGGCCGAGGTAATTGGGCTCTTGGGCCGAGCTGCTCTTGGGCCGAGGTGGGCTCTTGGGCCGAGCTACTCTTGGGCCGAGCTGCTCTTGGGCCGAGGTGTTCTTGGGCCGAGCTGCTGGGCCTTGGTCTCGTTTGGGCCTGTTAGTAGGGCTACATCCTATCACAAACCATAACCCAACTCACCATAACCATGTATCCCATATCATATACATATATACTCATATAAACACACAATTAAAACACCATTAATTACCTAATAAGAAAATAATTCCAGAAGTTTACCTCCAAGTTCTTGAAGAGAAGAAAAAAAATGAAAGAGAGTGAGGGGAGAGGAGTAGTCGGTGGTGTAGGGAGAGAAAAGAGAGTTTGAGATACTTCTACACACACACACATATCTATATATCTATCTATATATATATATATATATTATATTATATCATATTCTTATCAACTAAAAAAAATCTTAGATATTCGTTAATAAAATCATAGATATTTATATTAAATATCTTCTAATATTTTATAAAAATAATGTATATTTTGCTAGGGCACATCCCCGCTCTAAGTCGGACAACCTGTAAACATTCGAAATCAAATCTATTAGTTCAAATATATAATAAATTAATTTATTTTTCAAACAATTTCAAACTATATTTTAAAAAAAATTTAATAAAACTTGCCAAAATAATATAAATGAAACTAAAAATTAATGTGGGATATTACAAGATGGCCTCTGCCCAAAACTTCTTTGGCTGGTTAATCTTATTAAACATGGTGCGTGCTGCTTCTTTTAGTGATCTGTTCCGCCTTTCAACAACTCCATTATGTTCAGGTGTTCTTGCGGCTGATCTTTGATTAGTAATGCCCATCTGGTTGCAAAATTCTTCAATCTTCTAGTTTAGAAACTCCGTTCCACGATTTGTCCTTATAGTCATGATGGTGGTGTCCTTTTATCGAGTGATCTTCTTGAACAAATCTGGTAGCTTCTCTAACGTTTCCTTTTTCTTAAACAAAAAGATAACCCACATAAATCTTGAATAATAATCAATAATAATTATTGTATACTTTCTACCATTGATACTTAATGGCGTTATTGGGCCAAATAAGTCTAGGTGTAGCAGTTCCAATATTCTGGAATATGAGTGAGCTGCTTTTCAGGAGAATGATGACTTGGTCTGCTTCCCAGCTTGGTATGCTTCACAGATATGATCTTTATCATATATCTTGTCTGGTAATCCTTCGACTAGCTTCTCTCTTGCAATCTTGTTAATAGAATTGAAGTTCAAATGGCTAAGTCGCTTGTGCCATAAAAATCTTGTCTCCAAAATTTTCTTAGTAACTAAGCATGTTTCGATCTGGTTTGTGCATTGCACAATTTATAACTTGTCCTACAATTCTTCACAAAATAGTTGTTAGCATTTAAAACAATCTGATTACCATTAGAACAAAATTGACTAAGAGAAAATAAGTTATGACTAAGACCTTAAACATAAGAAACATTTGTAATAGTGGTCTTGCCAATCTTAACATTACCATATCCTCTTGTATAACATTTTGAGTTACAACCAAAGGTTACATGTGAACAATGTCTCTCAACATAGTCCGATAGCAGGTTCTTTTCACATGTCATATGCTTATGACATCCACTATCGATGATCCAGATTGATCCTTTTACTACTTGACTCCTTCTTGAAGTTCTTCCATCCTGAAATTACGTAGACTTAGCAACCCTTTCAATGATTGGGTGCTTGGTTAGTATCAAATGTTCCTTTAGGAACCCAAATCAATTTGGTATTAGGAACACAAATACCGTTTGTCTCCTGCTTCCTTCACTATCATCTTCCGGTGCTGATTCTTACCATTTTTCAGATTAACAACTTGATCTGGTATCTTTGTCTTTACGGAGGACCCACCCTTCGGGAGGTGCTGGATTCCACTTCCCAACAATCCACCCCCCTCACCCGCCGGATTCAATTCTTCACATCTGAAGCCCCGTCTCTGATACTAATTGTTGGATCGGGAGCGCCCATCAGAATTGACGTACTGGCCCCATACACCAACACTTTCTTTCCCAGCCTACATTGTCCTCACTGATAGGCTGAACCAGGACACTTCCCAGTAGGTCACCCATCATGGTATTGCTCTAAGTTAAGCACACTTAACCATGGAGTTTCTACTAAGGGATCACCTGAAAAGTTGATGCATCATGTTGGTATGAATAGTACTAATCAATTCCTTTTAACCTCTCGTCAACAATGGTAGTGCAGCCCCTTTTCGACTGAGGCAGGCCGCACTGCCATAAGCTCTCTCGGGTACGATACACGGAGGACCCACCCTCTGGGATGTGCTGGAGTCCACTTCCGAACAATCCCTCCCTCAGCCGTCGGATTCAATTCTTCATATCTGAAGCCCCGGCGCTGATACCAATTATTGGATCAGGAGCGCCCATCAGAATTGACGTACTGGCCCCACACACCAACACTTTCTTTCCCAACCTACTTTATCCTCACTGATTGGCTGACCCAGGACACTTCCAAGTAGGTTCACCCATCATAGTATTGCTCCAAGCCAAACACGTTTAACCTTGGAGTTTCTACTAAGGGGTCACCTCAAAAGATGATACACCATGTTGGTATGAGTAGTAGTAATCAATTCCTTTTAACCTCTCGTCAATAATGGTAATACAGACCCTTTTTGACTGAGGCAGGCCGTACTCCCATAAGCTCTCTCGGGTACGATACGCGGAGGACCCACCCTCCGGGAGGTGCTGGAGTCCACTTCCCAACAACAACCATAGCAAGTATAGTTAGAAGAATTAGTAGATTTATTAGATCTTCTTACCTCAGGTTTACTATCAAATCAATTTTGGTCTCTACTTTTTCTAGTATTTATTTTTGTTGTCTTTGTAGAAATTATGATACTTCCTCGATCTAGTCCCCATTTTATCCATTCTTTTTGCAATCATAGAAAATTCCTTAAGTAGATTGTCTTAATAACTCCCTTTTTTGCAATCATAGCAACTGGTTCTTCAGTTGTGATCTTTGGTTTAAAAGCTACCTCATTTTCTTTCTTGTAGTTGCTTTCACTCTTCCTGCTAGATGAGTGATCTGATCCATGAATTTTCTTCATATCACACTCATGACCAGCTAGATGATCAAATAATGATTCAGTAGTGTGGATGTTGAAATTAGCTCTTAGTGGTTACGTAGTTGCATAGATTTCCCAGCTAGGTGGCAGTTCTCTGATGACCATTGGATTCTTCTTTCTCTAGGTATACTTATCTTTCTTGAAAGCAAATACCTCCAGTAAAATTTAAATGAACTTGTTCTTCATTTGATCAATAGTTTCTCCAGGTCACATCTTGAAGTCATCAAACTTGTTGCATGCCATCGAAAGCCTGTTTTCAATCATGGCTTCTGATCCAAGGCTGAGTTCACGCGAAGCTTCCCACTACCACATTTTCAGTGATACGAGTGTTCTCTTCATAGATCGCTAATGGACCTTCTTCTATCACTTTCAACATCAGGCAGTGATGAGCTTTTAAGCAAGTTTTGATTATGAAACTCCATTCTTTGTATCCTTGGATAGAGATTTCTTCGCAGGCTCTAATGACAGAAGATTCTATAATAGTAGATATATGCACGTGAATGAAAATTGGTTTTCCTAGAAACAGAAACAATGGTCTGTTGAACCACTGCTCTGATACCACTTCTTGGTCCCAAAAGAGCAAGGTTTGGTGTATGGGGTGGGGGGGGGGGGGGGGAATACACCAAATACAAACTTTTCAGTTTACTTGACAAATTAACTAGAGAGGTTAAGATTTCTCGAAGGGAGATTTCTAAGTTTGACAGACCAAGTTCACTACAAGATTGATAAGTGATATGTCCAGATAATGAATCTCTCGTGAGTTACACAATGCAGATAGCAAGACTGATCTTGTTATCTATCAAAGTATAGTGTGCGGAAAATGGTGGTTATAATATGTAGCTCTAATTAGAAAACATTTATAAACACTTATCCAAATATATTAGAGATTGATAATGTTGGGAACCCTTTACAAAAATTTTAATGTTCTACTTGTTAGTCTTAGCATGCTCAACATGTAAAAGATCACTATGTTATAAAGTGAAACTGATAGAAAGCAAGCCTATCCTTATTTAGACCAGGTTAGGTGATGACTAAAATGCAATGGATTAAAATACTTTTTTAAGTTTTTTGTCATATACGAAAGTCATCTTGTTAGTTATCCACTACTAGGATACTCTTCTTATTTATACTTGTTAAGAACGAGCCACAAGTTTCAAGAATGACCAGTTTTGAAACTTATGCACGAATAAGGGTCGTGTCCCTTTACAACTTACAAAAAACTACTATAATTGGATCTATTCACGTTAATCCACTATAAAGCAACTGGCTAGCGAAGATCTCCTTCCTTCTTTTCGATAAGACAGAGTTGAATCGAGGTGTGATTTCGATCACGAACGGCTTAGAACACGATCTGGTGAATAGAAATCTTCTCAAATGAAAGCTTTGATGGATGAGATGATTTCTGGGCAGAGTAACAGATTGTTGATCGTTGATAATAGTCTTGTGTTCTCTTCCAGTCTTTGTTCCAAGCTTTTATAGGTGTAGAATTTTAAATTCTAACCATTGGGCTTGATTGGTTTGGAGTAAATGATATTTGCCAATCAAGGATATTGAATCCTTAAATTATCTCCACTTGCCTTTGGAAAGTTTGACTGAATCTTTACTAAATATGGAAAGCAGATCGTTGATAGGTACTACTTTCCTTCTTCACATATGGATTGATTCTCCTTCCATTTTTGACAGCTCGTGTGATGTGGCAATGAGTTTGAGATTCTTCATGAGTTAATATGACATAACACGTGATTGCTATTTGACAGATGAATGATCTGATATCATCTGGTTCAGTTTTAAACATCGATCTGGACACACCAGATTGATATTGATCTGGTCTTCAGAAAATATGCTCCAAAGCATGGTAGAATTTCCTGTGAGTGTTATGTCAGAACTGATTGAGTGACCATCTGGTTCATCATCTGCTTGCTTCAATCTGCTGGTGATCTGGTCCACGGACAATAAAAAAACAGAATGACTTCTATCGGGTGAGATCCTTAACATACCAAGTTATTTTCTAATCTGGACTGAGATCATGTTCTCTATCAGATTCACTTTATATTGTAGTGATCTGGTACATGTAGGAGAGATTGAGGTCTAGCGAGATAGAATGTAATCTAAGTGTGTTTCGAGAGAACATCATCAAAACTTAAAATACTTGTGGGGTTCCCAATAGTATGTGCCAGATACCAGGCTAATCCAAAGGAGTCCCATATGGAAGTAGCCAATAAGATACTAAGATATCTTAAAGGAACAATAAATATTGGATTATGGTACCCATGTGAGGACAACTTTGAGTTAACACGCTATTCTGATTTAGATTATGCTGGATGCAAGTTGGACAGGAAGTCAATATCTGGAACGTGCCAATTTCTTGGAAATAAATTGATTTCTTTGTTTTTAAAGAAACAAACATCTGCTGCTACATCAACAACAAAAGTAGAATATATGGCTGCGGGTAGCTGTTGTGCACAAATACTTTAGTTAAAACAGCAGCTCAATGACTACGAGATCGATGTCAAGGAGATACCTATATTCTATGACAGTTCAAGTGCTATTGCTATAACGCAAAATCCACTTCTACACACAAGATGCAAACATGTTGATGTGAGACATCCTTTTATAAGAGATCATGTGAAATGAAAGCATGTCCAGATCGAGAAGATACACACAGATATCCAACGTGCTGATATATTAACAAAAGCACTTCTAGAAGAAAGATTCAAGATGCTATGTGGAAAGCTAGGATTACTAAACTTAGATGAAAGAAACATATCGATATCAGATCGATAAACAACAGATCGTGTAGCAGATTGATCATACACAGATCACTAGTTGTGGTAATTCATCAGATCATGAGAGCCAGACTGTCAACCAGATTGACACTCACCAGAATGTGGAGACTACTAGTATCAGATCACAACTTCAATACCAGATGATGTATGAAGTTAATACTGGATGATACTAGATGGAAGTGAGACCAGAAGACAATGTTATAAGCAAGACCAAATTGCTTACAATATATACGTGTCAGAATTTGATGAAGATAGACCATGCCACGTGGAAATTAATTTCCAATAAAGATTACTTAACCAAGGGGGAATTCAGAAATTTGTATCATTTTTCTGACCTAATTACCACCCTAACTATAGTATATAAAGTTTCTTTTCTGACATAGATTTACTAAATCATCCATAATCGTGATGATTAGTATAGTTTTGGGAATTTTGATCGAGGAATATCCTGGCCATACGAGGAAAAGGAAAGTTTTCATGGTTAGAAAGATTTTCACACTCCATCCTATAACCCTAGGATTCAGCGCGTGTATCTGAGGCATGGAGAGGCGAAAAACCAAAAGCTGAAGTGGGAAAATTTAAAAAGGGAGATTTTCATCCAAACCTTAAACTTCTTATCGCTTTAGTCTTAGCCGTTGAATTATTTCCTATATATATGTGCCGTACGTGCATTTAACTAGTCACCTTACACTTTCAACTCACTGGGCACTACTCCTCTCTAAGCACATAAGCATTTCCAGTTTTCTCAAACTTCTTTCAATAGTTTTTCAAAACTCAAACTTTCTTGCACAATGGCACCTCAAACATCTTTGTTTTTACAACACGTTGCTGAGGTTCAGAAATTCCTCTCACCCGAACCATATGTTGTCCTTGAAACTCATGGATTTCAAATGCTAGAAGAAATTTTCGCCATCGTTAAACGTTGCAAAGGTTTTTTCATCGTTATTGTTCTTAAGCTGCTAAAACATGCTTATATAGAAGTTTCCCTATGAGATCAGTTTTTGGAAGCATGGTTTAATCTTTATTTTGGTATTCTCTGGTTACATGTTATTTTCTAGATTATTGGTCATATATGTTCTTCATGTTCATTTCTTTTATATAAATGTGATATAGGGTATATACTGCTAATATTCCTGGCGATTATAAGTTATTCACTGCTGGATTTCTATATTTCTAGGATTCCACAATATAGTAACTGCTCATCCCAGGATGTACTTAGCCAAACAAGCTACTACATTTTACCTGACATGGCACGATGAAAAGGACGGTCAAGAAGCAAATGTGCTTATGCCCATTGGTGATAGGACAAGTAAGACAACCTATGATGTTATCACGAAGATCAACCAGGCATACAGACTGAAGGATGAAAGGATGACCCAGGATGAGATCACTGTGGAACAGCTTCAGGAAGCTGTGGAGCAAGTGATGGTGATTCCCATTGCCTACACGGGAAGAATATTCCAGAGGGCACTACTCCAACCAGGGTACAAGATGGTCTTCAAGTTCGTGCAGCGCAACTTTATGACGCATAGTGGATCATATATTAAGTCACCCCGGAGAAGTTCAGAATCATGACTACATAGTTTTGAATTTAAAAGTCAACTGGAGTAGAATCTTTTTTGACTTACTGGCGAAAGAAGCACGACTAGTGAAGTGGAATAGAGAAGCCAAGGGAAATACTGTATCCGTGGAAGTTAGAAGAAATCTGAGGCATTCCACCAAGATGAGCTTCATGGTGGAGAAGTTCTTCAAACAACAAGTCTGGGAGAATGCTGTGGAGTACAACTCCAGGTTCACCATTCCAAAGGATCAACATCAGATTGAGATCTCCTTGGGAATCACTCCAGCTCTTTTTAACAAAGTCACTGACGAAGTGCATCATGTTGCACTGATAGAAATGGGAAGCTCTAATCCCATCTGGGTACCACCGACCAAAGTTGGTGAGAAGAAGGAGAAAGCTCTTAAAGAAAAATTCCAGAAGGAGACAACACAAAGAAAGCCACGTGCTAATAGAGCGAGTTATATAGACACAGATACCTTCACTACCACTCAACAACCTAAACAGAAAAGGAGGAGACTCAGGAAAGTACATGAATCTCCACCAACCTGTTGAGGAAGCCCAACCAGAGACTGCCACCCACCAACCAGAACATGAAGCTCAACGCCCTGAAAGTTCCATTCCTCAGCCTGCAGAGGAAGCACAAATTGCTACTGAGGAGCCTCAGTTTGTTGAACCATAATCAAGTTTTGATCCAAACCAGGACAAGGATTTCTCACCAGCCAATACTGCTACCCCCTCACCAGATCATATGCAGAGGATCAGTGAGGAGGATGAAGAAGATGAGGAGATTGATGAGGATGAGGAGAAAAAGAAGCAGGCAGCAGAAGTTATTCATCTATTCGAGAATGAGGCAGATCATTATGTCCTCAAGGACTTTCCAGGAATCCATCTGCTTCCCGAGAGTTATGGAGACGCATAGAGAGTGAAGTTCTACTTGCTGGTCAAGGACAAAAAGTATTATATTTTTGACGCTCTACTCCAAACCAGATCGATGGAGGGGTTGAAGAAAGAGGAAGCCACTCTACTGAGTCTACTCCAAGAAAGCACGGTTGGTGAAGTCAGAGCAGAATACCACCAACTTATACTGGCCATCATGAAGCACGAGGCCAGGTTGCTTAAAGTTGATCTGAAGTCCTTCTATATTGATAGAATGGATTTTTATACAAGCGTTGAGGGGATGAGATGATGAGGCTGATCCAGATTTTGCCATGGCATAGCAACCCAGCTCCTTTACTCAAGCAGAACAACCCCAACAAGCCATACCAGATCAAGGAGCATCACTAGCACAATCCCCACAGGATGCTGAGAAGCCAAAGAAAAGGAAGAAGAAGACCCCTATCATCAACCTGGACCATGTGGACGAAAAACTAGCAGGCCAGGTCATTGGTAGTGAACCATCAAACGAGATATACACACAAGGAGCTGCAGAGAAATTGAAGAAGCACATTTCATTCGTCGATCTGGAAGACATACTGGAACGTGAGCACAAGTCATTCAACAACCTACACGTTGATGACTTGATTTCTTTGAGCGTCCAAGATCATCTGACCACTACATGCAACCTGATGCAAGAAGAAGCTACACAAATCCTTGCTGATTTCAACCAGCATTAGAAGGATTATGTCAATGATATGGATCAGGACATCCGCTAGAAGCTCAGGGACTAGGTCAAAGAGCTCAACAAGAAAATGGATGACGATAGGGTCGCTGCTGATACGGCTAGAGAAAAGTTAGACCTTAAGTTGGAATCAGTGGAGAAGAAGGTCCATATCGTCCAAACTTTGGTCACGGACATGCTAGCCAAGGACAAGGAGAGAATTGATGCTGCCATCAAGAGTCAAACTACCGCCACTACAGCTGAGCTCAAGGAGGCCACAACCCTGGAGATTCATTCCCAATTGGTGTAGTTTGAAGAAGACAAGTTCTTCAATCTCATGAAAAAGCATCAAATTAAAGTTATGGATGATCTCCTTTATCCTACCCCAACAGAGCTCGACCATCAGAACACAAGGATTAACACACTCGAGGAGATGCAAGATACATACGACAAGACTCTCTCCATTATGAACAACAATCTAGAGAAGAAGCTTGAAGCCACTGACCAGACAATCAACCTCTTGTTGCATTTTAAAGCTAATGTTGAGCAGAAGATGGAGACATGCAGGCAGAGATTGCTTCCCTCAGAACACTCATCAAGACCACTTTTGATGATGTCGAAAAGGGGGAAAGATCAGGCAAGGGAGGAAAAGGAGGAGGCAAGGGAGGAAATACATATGAAGGCAAAGATGGTGCACGACCAGATCAAAGTCCAACAGAAGAAGTTCAAGGCACTAAGCAAGTCCAACAAACCAAGGAGAGACCCACCACTCCACAAAGGCCTAATCCAACCATTGAAGTAGAACAGCAACAACAACAACAACAGCGACAACCATCACAAGATAAAGGGAAGAAGCCTGTTGATGAGGGCGACCAGATAGTTGAGCTTATGCTGTTCGGGATTTAGTAGTGAACAAGCCTGTGATCCCATTTTTAGGGCACAGTTCTACAGAGATCAAGCATAACAGGAGAAGAGATTGACAGAGAAGAAGGCTAGAGAAAAATCTTATCAAACACCTTTCTCTCCACCTTCATCAGAACAATCTCGTCAATCATCTCAGTCAACTACCCAATAGAGAAAGAAGAAGAAGAAGAAGAAGAAGAAGAAATCATTCACTGCTTGGAACGTCTCATTATAGAAGAAGATTTCCAAGGATAATTGGGTACCAGAAGGTGATCAGAAGGAGTGGGAATCTCTAAATCAAGGGTTCATAATGAACAGATACTTCTTGAAAGAGCCCACTTATTCTGAATTAACAACAGATGAGGACTTTCAGCGGTACATGAAAAACTTTGTGGACAAGGAGCTAGTCCAGAGGATCAAATTGGCGGCCTAGAATGCTAAACTGCAAATTAAGGCACCCGCAAGGGAGTACATGGTCTGCCCAATGATCCCTGAAAGCACTATTCCTGATAAAACATACATTCTCAACTATATAAACCAGTTAGCTAAAAGTCAAGGGGTACAAGATCGACAACCATGACCCCAACTACGCCAGAATTCGAGATGGTATATATGAGAGTGTTCAACTTACTTCTGATGCTCAACGTTAGAAGATGAAGAAAGGAGGAGCTGGCAGATGGTTCACAACAAGTTCGATGAATTCAAGATGAAACCTGGAGAAACCATCGAGCAAATGAAGAACAGGTTCATAGAAGTGTTACTTGAAGTCTCTGCCTTCAATAAGAACAAGTACACACAGAGAGAGAAGAATCTTAAGATTCTCAGAGCATTACCACCAAACTGGGAGATTCATTCAGCAATGCAACCACTACATGTTGATTTCAACGATCTGTCTGTAGAAGCTCTATTTCACCATCTGGCAGTTCACGAATGTGACATCAGAAGGATACATGGATCAGATCATTCCTCCAGCAAGAAGAACGAGAACAACTCAAAGAAAGAGAAAGAGATTGCCTTCAAAGCGCAGTGCAAAACAGATGAATCAGAACCATCTGCCACACCAGAAGAAGGAGGCTATGACGAACTGCTCAAAGAATTTTCCATGATTGCCAAGAAGATGGACAAGATGGAAATCAGATCAAGAAAGTATCGAAGGTTCTACAAAGATAACAAAAGCATATACCAGAAGAACAAAGATACAGAACGATCTGACGACAAAGCAGAAAGTAGAGGTAATGGTAAAACTACTAACTCTACTGACTATACTTGTTATGGATGTGGGAGAACAGGTCACTTCAAGACAGATTGCCCAAACTTGTCTAAAAGTCAAAGAGAAGAGTTACGAGCTAAAAGAGATCGTAAACTCAAAGCCCAACGCAAGGCCATGATAGCAGAAGAAGACTCTAGCAGCTCAAGTCATCTGACAGACAGCTTATCAGAAGATGATGAAGCATTCTATGCAGAAGAAACAGATGAAGAATGAGATGAATGCTACATGGGTCTAGATAACGAACTCGACCAGAATGAGGTAAACTCTCATGTCTCTCTGTCTTCAAATAAACCTATGTATGATTCAGGAAATGAAGATGAACCAGAGGTGACATGGGATGAAATTAATGAAATGTTTAAAAGCTACACCAGCATAAAGAAGTTGTTTTCTGAAGTCATAAAGGAAAATGACAAGCAGAATGACACTGTGAAGTTCTTGAGTGAAGCAAACACCAAGTTCTCTACACAAATAAATGGTCTTGGAGAATAGATCAAGACAAAAGATGCAGAAATATATTCACTCAATTCCAAGGTAAAAGACATGATCCACAGAAAGGATGTAGTAGAAGAGAAATTGAAGAAAAACATGGAGAATATGAGCAAAATCAACAAAAGTCAAGAGCGAGCTGATCTCAGGAAATTCCAGTGAGACTTGGTTTGTTGCTGAAAGGAAGAACATACAAGTCAAGGATCTCAGGAACAAGAAAAATCAACCCCAGAAGTTGATGATGAAGGAAACAGGAGATAATAGATATTACCAAAAGAAGAGTCAATCTGCTTATCATGAGAAAACAAATAAGAATCAGAAACATAAGACACCTCTCAAGATCTCCTCAACCAACAAGAAGAAGATCAATTGGGACAACATTGAGAGAAATCATCCTTATATCTACAAAGCCATAACCAGAACAGATGATATTGGAAGAATAATTACGTGCTATATATGTGTTCCTGACACTAAGTTTATCTGGATCCCCAAAGGAACATGTGCTACTAACCAAGCACCCACTTGTTGAAAGGGTAGCTAAAATTTATTAATTGTAGGATCGAAGAACTGCAAGAAGGAGTAAAGTAGCAAAGGGGACAATCTGGATTATCGATAGTGGATGTTCAAAACACATGACCTATGATAAGAACGCTTTATCAGACTATGTGGAAAGAGAAGGACCACAGGTAACCTTTGGATGTAACTCAAAAGGCTACACCAGAGGCTATGGTAATATAACTATTGGCCAGACCACTATCTCAAATGTATCATATGTTGAGGGTCTTAGTCATAATCTGTTCTCAGTTAGCCAATTCTGTGCTAATGGAAATCAGATTATTTTTTATGCTAACAACTGTTTTGTGAAAAGTAAGGAAGGAGATGAGACTCTTCTTACCGGAAAATTGCAGGACAGATTATATGTTGTGCAGTGGAATAACCAGATTGAGACATGTCTGGTCACTAAGACAGTATCATAAACAAGTTGGCTATGACACAAACGACTAAGTCATCTCAATTTCAAGTCAATCAATAAGATTGCAAGAGAGAAACTAGTCGAAGGATTACAAGATCAAGTATATGACAAGAACCACATCTGCGAAGCATGTCAAGCTGGGAAACAAACAAGATCATCATTTTCTAGCAAATCTGTTCAGTCCCCTACTAGAATCTTAGAGTTACTTCATTTAGACTTATTTGGTCCAGTCAAGCCATTAAGTATAAATGGTAGGAAATACACTCTGGTCATCATTGATGATTATTCAAGATTCACTTGGGTAATCTTCTTATATAAGAAGAAAGAGACATTGGAAAAGCTGTCAAATTTCCTCAACAAAATCACCAAGAAAAGGGAAGCTTCTGTTACAACCATCAGAACAAATCGTGGAACAGAATTCCTAAACCAGAAGATTGAGGACTATTGCAACTAGATGGGAATCACACATCAAACGTCTGCAGCAAGAACACCTCAACAGAATGGAGTAGTTGAAAGAAGGAACAGATCATTAAAAGAAGCATCTTGCACCATGCTTAATGCAACCAGATTACCAAAGAAATTCTGGGCAGAAGCCATCTACACGGCCTGCTATACACAGAACAGATCGGTGGTTACCCTTAGACATGGGAAGACACCATACGAAGTCTGGAACAACAGAAAGCCCAGGATACAATACTTCCATACCTTTGGTTGTTTGTGTTACATCCATAATAATGGGAAATCTCAGTTAAAAATCTTTGATAGTAAAGCTGACCCTGGAATATTCTTAGGATATTTTGATGTCAATAAAGCTTATAGGGTTTACAACAAGAAGACTCATATTGTGGAGGTAACACCTCATATTGTTTTTGATGAATCTTTTATCAATTGCAGAGAGATAGATGATGAACGTACTCAAAGCCAGAACGAGGACAAGAGAACAGAGGGAATATTGTTAGAAGATATTCTAATTTGGAATACAGCAGAAGAGAGTGAAATTGATGCAACAAGCTCACAGCAAGGGGGAACAGAACATATCGTTCTGGATCTAGACAGATCGATGACTCCACCAGAAGATAACCAACCAGAAGAGGAAGACAATGTTGAGCAATCTCAAGATCAACCAGAAGAATCCATAGATACAAATGGTTGGAGTAATAAACAAGGAATTGAAGAACCAGAAGTTGAAAATCCTTTTCAAGCATCTTCAACATCACACCCAGAATTTGAGAACCCAACCAATGAACCTGAGCCTGAGATATTAGAAGAAGAGATGTGCAACAGAAGGAGATGGATACAAGACAATCATCCTCCTGAACAGATTGTTGGGAACCCATCAGATCGAGTGAGAACTAGAAGAATGCATGGAGAAAGTGCGCTTCTCAGTTGTTATCTATCACGCGTTGAACCATCTGATGCTTTTGAAGTACTTAAAGATACAGACTGGGTTATTGCTATGTAAGAAGAACTTAATGAGTTTAAAAGAAACCAAGTTTGGTATATAGTGGATAGACCAAAACATCAGGGAGTGATAGGTGTCAAATGGGTATTCAAGAATAAACGAGATGAAAATGGAGAAGTAGTCAGAAACAAGGCCAGACTGGTTGCAAAAGGATACAGTCAACAGGAAGGTATTGATTTTGATGAGACTTTTGCACCAGTTGCCAGATTGGAAGCAATCAGACTATTCCTAGCATATGCAGCATACAAGAGATTCAAAGTGTACCAGATGGATGTTAAAAGTGCATTTCTGAATGGTATACTAGAAGAAGAAGTATATGTTGAGCAACCACCTGGTTTTGAAGAAGGAAATCCAGACCAGAAAGTATATAGATTAACTAAAGCTGTTTATGGATTGAAACAAGCACCCAGAGCGTGGTATGAAATGTTATCAACATTCCTGCTGGAATCAGGTTTTAGAAGAGGTTCTGTTGACAAGACACTGTTCGTAATCAAAGTCAAAGAACTTATCCTTTTGATGATATCATTTTTAGGTCACAATCTGCCTATTTATGTAACAAATTTGCTGAACTAATGAAAAACAAATATCAAATGTCCATGATGGGCGAGATGAATTTCTTTCTAGGTTTGCAGGTAAAGCAGTTACCCAATGGTATCTTTGTGAATCAAGCAAAGTACATCAACGATCTGGTCACTAAGTTTCGAGTAAAAGACAGTAAACCAGTCAAAATTTCAATGCAGACCAACGGAAAGATAGATCCAGATCCAGAAGGCAAACCAGCAAATATAACATAGTACAAAGGCATTATTGGCTCGCTGCTGTATCTCACTGCAAGTCGACCAGACATTACATTTGCAGTTGGAGTATGTGCCAGATACCAGGCGAATCCCAAAGAATCACACATGGAAGCTGTAAAAATCATACTTCGATATCTTAAAGGAACAGCTCACATTGGACTCTGGTATCCGTGTGATGACAATATTGAATTAATAGGCTATTCTGATTCAGATTATGCAAGATGCAAATTAAACAGAAAGTCAACTTCTGGTACATGTCAGTTTCTTAGAAACAAGTTGATATCTTGGTTCTCGAAGAAACAGACATCAGTTGCCACATCAACAACAGAAGCAGAATACATGGCTGCTGGAAGTTATTGTGCACAAATATTGTGGTTGAAACAGCAACTAAAAGATTACGAGATCGATGTAAAGGAGATACATATATTCTGTGACAATTCAAGCGCAATAGCAATAACACAGAATCCAGTACTCCATACAAAGTGCAAGCATGTGGTTGTGAGACATCATTTTATTAGAGATCATGTGACGAGAAAGCATATCCAGATCGAGAAGATTCACACAGATGTGCAACGTGCTGACATTTTGACTAAAGCTCTACCAGAAGAAAGATTCAAGATGCTATGTGGAAAGCTCGGATTACTAAATCTGAATGATAGAATGAAGTCAACACCAGATTGATGAAACCAGAACACGTAGCAGAAGGACAAACCAGATTCTCTACCAGAAGGAAAAACCAGAACGACACCCGAACAACAAACCAGAATGTCAATGACAAACCAGAATGTCAACCAGAACGTCACCTGATTTCACTTGTCAAAACTTGCCCAGGTTGAAGAAATGCCACGTGGAAATTATTTTCAATAAATTATTACTGAGTCAAGGGGGAATATTTGGGAAAATTGAAGCGCCCTAGATGAAAGACGTCACTGTCCATAATTAATCTCCTAGATTACTGTCTGTAAAGTTATTTTCTAACCTATATTTGCTAAATCTCCTATATTTGTGATGATTAGCACACCTTTGGAAACTGTGATCGAGAAAATCTATGCAAGAAAATGAAAAGGAAAGTTGCAATGGATAGGAAGATACGCACTCTCTCTCCTACAACCCTAGGATCTAGCGAGTACATCAAACGCAAGGAAAGGTGGTAAAATAAAAGACTAAAGCGGGAAAACCTAAAAAGGGAGATCCTCATCCAACCCTCCAATTTTTATGCCTTTCATCTGTGTCGTTGATTATTTTCTTATATATATGCGCTGTTCATACTCCTAACTGTTCACCTACACATACATCTCACTGAGCACTACTATCTCTAAGCACTTAAGAATTTCCCAGATTTGATTCTCTGCAAACTCTTTCAAAGTCTTTTGGGTTTGATCATGGCACCTCAAACCTCCCTGTTTCTCCAACATGTGGCTGAGGTTCAGAAATTCCTTTCCCCTGAACCTTACGCAGTCCTTGATACTCACGGGTTTCGCAAACTCGAAGAAATTTTTGCCATGATTACTAGTTGCAAAGGTTTTTAAGTTCTTAAATTCTTCATCTACAACTTAATATGTGCCTTGTATATTGTTTATATTTTCCTTTTCTGGAAAAATGTTCTGGATAATGTGTATTAACTGTACATGTGCTTGGGATATTCATACTTGATAAATATATAAACTGATGAATATACATATATGTTCTCTATATGTTCTTGTGTTTATAGGATTCTGCAACATTGTTACTTCACATCCCAACATGTTCCTGGGAAAACAAGTAGCAATATTTTATCTGACATGGCAGAGTGATAAAAATGGTAATGAAGCCAATGTGTTGATGTCAATCGGGGACAGGACCAGTGTTTGTCCCGAAAGGGCAAGGTTTGGTGTATGGGGGGGGGGGGGAATACACCAAATAAAAACTTTTCAGTTTACTTAGCTAATTATCAAAGAGTTCAAGCTATTCTTAAAGAAGAAATTGCTCAGCAAATAACTGACCAAATCGATCGACAGATCGATAGCAGATCAATCCAAACAGGTTGCTCTCTAGTGTGAATACATAGACAATAATAAGAGTGATCTTATTACTTTCAAAGTATTGTGTGTGCGGAAAATATGGTGGACTTAGTTGGTGCTCTTATATTGAAAACCTTAATTATAATCCAGATAGTTAAAGCAGGTTAATTGAGATGCAGTTTAAATAATAGTGCAAGGGTTAGAATAAATAAACAACAGAATATAAATATGCAGAAAGGTAAATGACACAGTTGTTTAACGTGGTTCGGGAAATCCCTACATCCACGGTCTGATCAAACTAGATCAGATTATCCACTACTAGGATACTCTTCTTCTTTATACTCACGGAGAACGAGCCACAAGTATCAATCAAAACTAGAAGGATACTAATGCACTAATAAGGGTCAAGTCCCTTTACAACAGATTACCTCTACGTTACCACTAGAAAACTACTAGCTAGCAGGGTGATCTCCTTTCTCTCGATAAGACAGACTTGAATCGAGGTTGAGTTGGTGTGATTTAGAATCACAAACAGTTTGAAGCTTTAGTCTGACGTAGAGATTGATTGCTTGAGAATGTTTTATTGATGTAGCATCTATAATCTCCAGACTTTGAACTCCAAATATATATAGGCTTTGAATTTGAAATTCTAGCCGTTTGTTGATTGGCGTGAGATGATTGTAGATTGCCAATCAATGATGTTCATCATATCTGCTCTTGCCTTGTAGAAGCGTTGATTGAATCCTCTAAGTATGAAAGGCAGATCGATAACGATTTCTTTCCTTCTTCGTGTCAATCATGGATTCCTCTTTCTGTATCTTGCTGTGTAGACTTCCAAATTGACGTGGCAAGTAAGTATGATGTGTATAGTGATGTCATCTGGTGGTTTGATGATTCTATCGATCTGGTGCCTCGCTGTGATCATCGATCTGGTTGGTGACCTGGTCGGTGATCTGGTCGCTAACTTGTCTTGGCAGATCGATTTCTTCTCTTGATGGAAATGTCTTGGTCTTCAACCTAGACTGTTGAAATGACTTCTATAGGAATAATTCATTTACACGTTAAGTCATCTCCTAATCTGTTCTTTATCAGATTTCACTTTATACTTAGTGATCTGTTAACATGTAGAACAGTTTAACACCAATCAAAGCTGTAAAAACTAAGTGTGTTTCGAGAGATCATCATCAAAACCAAAATACTTCGAGGTTGCCAACAACCAGCAAAACAACATACAATGTAATCGCAATGATCAACTAGGCATATCGTTTGAAAGATGAAGGCCTGATATTGGACGAGATAACCTTTGAACAACTTTAGGCAGTGGTGGAAATGATGTTGGTGATACCCATCGCATATACTAGAAAGATGTTTCATCGATCCTTACTTCAACCTGGGTTCAAGCTAATGTTTGAATTGGTTTAGAGAATTTTCCTCAACCACAGCGGGTCCTATGATCAAGTGACTTCGTTTAAGTTCCAAATTCTCACAGCCGTTGTACTCAATCTCAGAGTCAACTGGAGCAGAATTTTATTTGATTTGATGGCTAAAGAAGCCAAGTTGGTTACCTATACAAAAGACAACAAAGGAAGAGGTGTGTCTGTGGAAGTCAGGAGAAACCTGAGGCACTCCACCAAAATCAGCCTCATGGTGGAAAGATTCTTTAAACAGCAGGTCTGGGAGAATATTGTGGAGTTCAACACAAGTCTTACTATACCCAAGGATCAGCAGCAGATTGAGATGTCCATGGGATTAACTCCAGCACTTTTCAACAAAATTACGGACGAAGTGCATCACGCGGCACTTCTGGAGATGGAAAGTTCTAATCCAACATGGATGCCACCTACCAAAGGTGTTGAAAAACAGAAGGGCAAGGCAACCAAGGAGAAAGTCGTGAAAGAGAAAGCAGCACGCAAACCAACTGTTAAAAGGGGAAGTTTTGTTGATACAGAAACTTCTGCTTCTCAGCCCAAGCAGAAGAGGTGAAGACTGAAGAAGGTTCAAGAATCCCCACCACCACTAGAAGCAGCAACAGAACACTCTCTACCAGAATCTGCACAACCAGAACAAATCAGAACAGAACAAGGAGAGGAGGCGACACAGGCTGAGATAGCTCCTCTAGAGGCTCCACAAACAGAACCACTCTTTGTGGAACTAGAAGCCAGTTTTAACCCGCACCAGGAGAAAGACTTTTCTTCAGCCAGAACTCCAACACCTTCACCAAACAGAATGGAGAAAATAAGTGAGGATGAAGAGGAGGCTGAATCCACTGACGAGGAGGAAGAAAAGAAACGCCAAGCAGAGAGCGTCATTAATCTATTGGAGAGTGAAGCAGATCACTCTGTGTTACAAGAATTTTCGGGTATTCACCTTCTTCGAGAGAGTCTGGGAGTAGCCAAGCACGTGAAATTCTACTTGCTGGTCAAGGACCTCGAGTATTACATATTCGATGCGCTGCTCCAGACCAGAACAATTGAAGAATTGAAGAAGGAAGAAACCACCTTACTCAATCTACTTCAAGCCAGCACGGTCAGTGAAGTATGAACAAAATACCCGCAACTCATTCTTGCACTCATAAAGCATGAGGCAAGCCTTCTGAAGATCGATCTGAAATCATTTTACTCTGATAAAATGGATTTCTTCTTAAGTGTAACAAATGAAGCAACCGAACAAGATGTCCAGATGGAGGAACCTGCTCAACCAGAACAATAACCTCCACCACCAGTTCAAGAAATAGAAAAGCCCAAGAAGGCAACAAAGAAAATCCCTGTTATCAATGGAGAACCAAGCAATGAGTTCTACACTCCGGGGGTCGCACAGAAGCTAAGGAAGAATGTCCACTTCTACAAGATGGAGAAGCTGTTGGAAAGAGAAACCAGACCCTTCAACAACTCTCAGATCGACAACCTGATCACTCTTCGGGTTGAAGATCACATGACAGAACCTGCAACATTCTACAAGAAAAGGCAACCCAGATTCTCTCTGACTTCAACCAGCACCAAAAAGACTATGTCAATGATATGGATCTTGACATCAGAAGAAAACTCAGAACAGTTCAGAAGGAGCTTGATAAGAATATTGATGATGATCGGTTGGCCAACGAAGCTGGACAAGCGAAATTCACTATCCAACTAGAGGGAGTCAAAGAGCAAGCACAGAAGGCAACCACTCTAGTAGCTAACCTTCGGGTCAAACAGAAGGAGACCATTGAAGCTGCAGTTACTCAGAAGGTTGATTTGATCACAGCAGATGGATGTTCTGGATGATTTGCTATATCCAAATCTAGAGGAATTTGAGCACCAGAGCACGCGCATCACTACGGTGGAAGAACTTCAAGAAACCTATGACAAAACCCTGGCCACGATGAACAACAGGCTTGAACAGAAACTGAATGCATCTGATCAAACAGTCAATCTGTTACTTGGGTTCAAGTCTGACGCTAAAGAGAAGATGGAACAGATGACGGAAGAGATTGCCTCATTTCGCACACTCATCAAGTCCCTATTTGATGATGTCGAAAAGAGGGAAATCTCCAAAGAAAGCAAAGGAAGCAAGGGCCTAAGTAAAGAGAAAGACGTGTTGACAGAAACAAAAGAGGTGGGAGAAGAAGTAGAAACACCAGCGGCTGTACAGGGAAAATCAGCAAAGGAGAGGCCTACTACACCACCAAGGCCAGACCCTACTCTCTTTGAACCAGAACAGTCCCACTCTGGTGTCCACACACAAATGAAGCAGACTCAAGACAAGGGCAAAAAGCCAATAGATGAGGGAGAACAAATTGCAGAACTGCTTCTGTTTGGAGTAAAAATGGAGCAGGCTTGTGATCCTGTGTTCAGAGCGCATTTCTACAAAGAACAGGCAGAAAGGGAGAGAAAAATAGCTGCTCAGGAAGCAAAAGAGAAATCTTTCCAGACAACCTTCTCTCCACCATCCTCTGCAGAACGCTCTCAACAACAATCTTCCCAATCTACCACTCAGTCCAAGAAGAAGAAGAAAAAGGCTTTCTCATGGAATCTTTCCCTACAGAAACAGACACCCACTGATGCATGGGTTCCAGAGGGTGACCAGAATGACTGGGAAAAAGTCAAGCAAGGATTTATTCTGAACATATACTTTCTAAAAGAGCCAACCTATTCTGAATCTACACCGGATGAGGATTTCAATCGATATCTAGAGAATTTTAGCGATCAGAACTTGATACAAAGAATCAGAACAGCTACATCAGAGACCAAGAGCAGAATCAAAGCTCCCGAAAATGAGTATATGGTGTGTCCAACGATTCCAAGAAGTAATATTCCAGACAAGACCTATATCTTGAACTACATCAACCAACTGGCCAAAATCAAAGGATACAAGATCGACAACCACGATCCAAATTACGCCAGAGTGAGAGATGGAATATACGAAAGCATCCAACTAGTTTCTGACGCCCAAAGAGAAAAGATGAAGAAAGGAGGAGCATCCAGATGGTTTTCTTAAATGTCTTTATATTTAATCATCTGTCTCTGTTTGAACTTTGCCTTTTTGCTTTCCACTTGTACTCATCAACTCATATTAATATATGTGGATTTTCTGAAGACAAAGTCTCATTATCCAGAAACTTACATTTTTGTTCTTAATTGTTATATAAACTCAAATAATAATCTGCTAACCTTACCTGATCATGTTTAAATGTTTTACTTAGGTTATCTTGTAAAGTGTGGTTTCGACATCATCAAAAAGGGGAAAATTGTTGGGAACCCCACAAATAAAATTAAGATTTGATGATGTTCTCTCGAAAACACACTTAGATTTATTCATGTTCTGTGTTACCTCGATCTGCTCTCCATATGTAACATAACACTAATATATAAAGTGTATCTGATAGGAAATCTAATCCCCGCTCTGTTTTCAAATATGACTTCTCTTGTAAAGGGTTTCATCCTATAAAAGTCATTCTGTTTCCTCTTAGTCAATAGGACCAGAACGTTAAACAGACAGAAACAAGCAGAAAGATTCAAACAGAACAATCATTTGTTTTCACCAGAACACTCAGCAGAATCAACCCACCTCGAAGTAAATTCGTGTTGGACTAGATCAATCACAACCAGATCGTGTTGGACCAGATCAAGTTGGATCAGATCAATCACAACCAGATCGTGTTGGACCAGATCAAGTTGGACCAAATCAATCACAACCAGATCGTGTTGGACCAGATCAAGTTGGACCAGATCAATCACAACCAGATTGTGTTGGACCAGATCAACTTCAACCAGATCGAGTTGGACCAGATCAATCTCAACCAGATCAAGTTGAACCAGATCAACTTCAACCAGATAGTGTAGGACCAGATCAACATCAACTTGTGCTTGACTAGAACGTCTATGACCAGATCGACTTTGATCAGAACGTCTACAACCAGATCGACATTCAAAATGTTGAAACCAGTTGATATTGACTAATTGCTGGTGAATCTCAAAACCTAAACTACGCCATTCGACCATAGAAGGAAGAGAATCAATCAAAGACAAGAAGAAGGAAAGCAGTATCTGTCAAACGATCTGCTTACCATACTTAAAAGATTCTGTCAATCCCTTTAGAAGGCAAGAGGAGACAAATTAGGGATTCACTATCCTTAATTGGTGAAATCAGATTAATTTCAAACCAATCAAGCTCAACGGTTAGAATTTCAAAATTATACACCTATAAAAGCTCGGAACAAAGACTGGCAGAGATAACGTGACACACATATAAGAAGATCATCTACAATCTACAAGCTGTTACTCTGCCCAGAAATCATCACAACCATTGAAGCATTTACTGAGAGAAGATTTCCACTTACCAGATCGTGTTCCGAACCGTTCGTGATCGCAATCACACCTCGATTCAAGTCTGTCTTATCGAGAATGAAAGAAGGAGATCTTTGCTAACTAGTAGTTTTCTAGTGGATTAATGTGAAGAGATCCTGTTACAGTTGTTTCTATAAGTTGTAAAGGGACACGACCCTTATTCGTGCATAAGTTTCGACCAAGTTGGGTCGAAACTTGTGGCTCGTTCTCAGCGAGTATAAATAAGAAGAGTATCCTAGTAGTGGATATCTAATCCAGTTTGGATTAGACCGTAGACGTAAGGGGTTTCCCGAACCACGTAAAATAACTGTGTTATTGTCACGCCCCGACCTCTGCCCTTCCCGGCAGAGTCCGGGCGCGCGACTAAAAGATAAATGAATGAAGGATAACGTGGAACATTGAAAGCTTTGACTGAAACGAAAGATCATTTGATAACTGAGTGCCGTTCAACTGAAGATTTAATTTACACAATCGGCAACTTCGCCAAACAAAACTGATTGAAACTCATGCAGCGGAATAAGGATTGACTGAAGTCTACGTGTATGAAGACACGTAGACACCCAAGACTTTAAATAAAGACCGACAAGCCCGCCATAGCATCTCCCATCATCACGTCTCAACCTGCACATTTATAAATACATGCAGGGCTGAGTACAAACGTACTCAGTAGACACATGCCAAAACCACATTCATACATATATATTTGTCAATGCCGTAAGAGTGACACGTAGGGATTGTGTCTTTAAAAGCACCTACGTTCACTAAATTCCTTTGTGAAAGATCCTATTGTTCGACGGCCGTCTAATTTTCTTTAGTATAATGCCATATCTGCCCTCTTAATGGCACCGAGAAGGTGGCCACCTTCTACGGATACCGAACCGGTCGACACCTTCCGACGACTCACGGTCCCCTCTTTGTGCACATTTATTTCGAGTGGGGATGATTACCCACTGGAACCCGAATTCGATTTTCCTCTTATTTAGATCCTTAATTCAGGAATCTTCCAGATAGGCATTTATACAAAACATAAATCATTTTCGGCAAGACAATACTTTGAAACATTTTTCTCACGTTGAAATCCTTTCGAAAACAATATAAATAGCATACATGCACACATAATTTTTCTTTGTAATAGAAAGCCTACTTGGATAACTTCGATTTGTAATTGCCTTGGTCACGGAATGCGAGGTTGATCTCTCGTAAGAAACTTTAGAAAAGCTCGTATAAATTAAAATGCCCTTAGTGCATTTGAAATATTTAATTGTAAGAATATATTATTCTTAGTTCTTATTTCGACTTGTAATCGAGATATTGATACTTCAGATCAATATTATTTAAGATGTTGAATCCTCGATTCAATTCATTCCGGTAATTGACTTTAAGTGCAATAAGTGTATTAACACTTAATGAAATAATTAATTCTCAATAATTATTTTCAATTAATATTATGAGTTCTATTTATTTAACTCATTACATAACCTTATAATATTAATTCTTTAAATAAATCCTTAATAAATTAGAGATATAAATTCTCTTATTTCAGAACCCAATTATTAATTAAATTGGATTTTCTTAATTCATACTTAGGCTTTATTTATTATAAGCTCTAATTATTAACACTTAAGGGGTATATATCTTACTATCCCTTTTCCAATATTTAATATTTCTAATTAATGTAACTCCTTCTTAATTAAAAGGATACTCTCAATTTAATTAAGTCTTAAACTATTACATGTTAAACTAATCCCTTTAATTTAATTAAGTGAGATTACTAATTAATTTAATTAATTTAAGTATTAATTAATTATTTTAAGATTAACAAACTGGGCTTATTATTATTTTGGCCCAATCTTATAATTTCCAACCCATCACCACATACAATTTTTCGGCCCATACTTTATTTCACAGAAGCCCAAATCTACTAACCTCCTAGGCCCAGAAACAATTTAAATCACAGCCCAACATTTTGTTCAACCCGGCCCAATAACCCGGCCCAATATCTAGATCCTTCTACTCCTAACACTACCCTAATCCCCTTTTTTTTTCTAACACTCACAGACAAAAACTCCTCCCATCTCCCTCACCTTCTCTCTGCCTCTTCTCCCCCTCTCTCATTCTCTGCTTTTCTCCCTCGACTCTCTACGCCCTTTGCTCCTCCCTCTCCTTCTCTCTCTATTTCTTCTTCTCTCCTTCCCTCGCCCCTTTCTCTCTGTCTATGGTTCTGTCTCTGTCTCTTCTACTTATTGCGAGGATGCTTATGCAGTTCTAGGTGGCAGTGGTCTTTCCAAGCTCGATTTCTTGGATTTCCCCAGAGGTAAGGTGGATTTGTAGTTATTTCTGTAAGGATTTAGTTTACCAGACTTCTTAAACTTACTGCATGTTCTTCGTTCTTGAATTTTTTTTAAGTTCAGGGTGTTTGGGAGTTCTTATGGATTTAGACTTTGATCTGCCTTTTTAAAATTTACTTACGATCTCTTTTATTTCTGTCCTTGTGAGATGGGGATTTGGTGAAGGAATTTATACCGCTTGATCATGTTTCGGTGAGGTTCGGAGCTTGGGAGGTTCTAAGGTAAGTATAGTTTCTTTTACGGTTTTAAGTTCTTCATTTCTTTTCTTTTATAACGTCAGTTGCTTCTCATTCAAATTTTTGTTTTAAATCCTTCTTAATTGACTCTTTCTAATCCTGGTTTTATTTGCAAATTTAGAGTGTGGAAACTTTGTTTCTTGGTTTGTGGTTGTAACAAGGACGTGGAATATCTCTGCGAATCTGTTTTCTCACTACATATTGATTATTCTTGGTAAGAACTTTAGTTAGTCCTATATTTCAGATTGTATCTATCCTTATTTGCTTATTGTGGAATCTTGTCTGTTTTACAATCTGGACAAAAATGTTTTTGAATTATGGCAAGTTTTGTTTCAGTCCTATGGTTTTCTCTGGTCATTGAGGACAAGGGCAATAGCCAAGTTTGCTTGTCTTTCTTTCTTTCTATTAGTTCCCAATTAACAGCTTGATTTCTTAGTTGAATTTCTCGAGTATGCAGATTTCATTCTTACTTATAAAAAAATGAGTAGTGTTCTTTAGCCTATTCTGTATTCCCTGCTCCTTAAGCACATATTTTTATGGAGGTTCTTAAGGCTTTAAACAATTTATTACAGTTCCTAGCATACACTGTAGGTGTTCGAAATCTTATCAATGTATGCTTTTACTTAGATGGTGCTTAACTGGGGTGTGGCTCTGTTTTGAGCAGTGCATAAACATGCTTAAAGTCTCTTTTAACTTCCTGTTTTGGGTGTCCTGCGGTTAGTTTATGTTTTTAAGGTTCTGGGCTGTTTTCTCAGTTTGTCGATGTTTGGAAACTAACAAAAGTAATTGTAGGTTTTTGTGTTCTAAAATCTGTAGTTTGTTCTAAGTTCTGTACTTCACTTATAGCTCTGTTTTCTATGGCTTAAAAATCCATGGTTGTTCTACAATAATTGATTCTGGGATATGTATGTTCTTGAACACATTTTAAGTACTGGACTGCAAGGTTGGTACTCTGTTTTCTATATTCTGAAAAGAAAATAAATGCTTAGGGTTTGTTGTTCAAAACTATGAACATAGACTCAATTCTATGTTCTGTGGAATAAATACTTATGGCTCGTTTCTTCAACCCATAAATTCTGAGTTCGTTTGCCATTTAAACTGAGATTTAAAACATATATATATCTACATATATACTGGACTTTAAACTCATTTCACTTTCTTAATGAAATCTGTACAGTTTATATACATATGTTTTCTGTTTTCCTAAATTACTTAAGAGACAGAATATTGTTTATAGTTTTGATGCTTGTGAGTTAAAACTATAAGAGGTATAACTTGAAGGTAGAGTTAGAGCTTAGTTTCATTACCTTTATCTTTAGCTACTTCTTCTTCTTGAGTGACAAATAAGAGTGATTGCACTGTGTTTGTGTTTAAGTGTATGTTTTGGGGGTGATGAAACGTTTAAGGGCAGCCCCCTGTGCTTCTTTTATAGTTGGTTGATGTAGTGTTTTATTGATAGCTTAGTACTTAAGGTAAGATAGCTATACTAATAGACTTAACTCTATTGTTTTGTAGGGTATGGGAGGAAGCTTTGAATGGAAGACTTCTCCTTTATACTCAACCGAGCTGCAGTTCTGTTTTTTTTTTTTCTGTTTCTACTTGCAGCAGCATGCTGCATAATTTCTTTCCTTGGTTTTCCCTTCCATGTGCTATTTTCATCATTACTTACACTTATAGATATATTTTCTTCTTTCCTTATGTAACATGTTGTTGTGCAGCTTTGTATAATAGCTTAGATCTTTTATTTGCTTTATATAATGTATTATATTGACTCCTCTGTATATAGATACATAATAGAGTATGTACACTCAAGTGTTTTACTTTCTTAACTCTCCTTACTTTACTATATATAGACATATGAATGTGCATACTTAAGTTACTATATATAGACATATGAATGTGCATACTTAAGTGTTATTTTCTTATTAGCTTTCCTTCCTTCCTCTATTATAGCATGGCTGCCGTGTAGATAACCTCTAGATTTGTTTTTTTTTTGTTTCTACCATGTAATGTAATAACACCTCTATATATACATAGTTTATGTTTCTATGTAGGTGTTTTATATTTTTAGCCTTCCTTACTTCTAAGTACATTTGTATATACCAACACTTATATATATATATATATATATATATATACCAACACTTGTATATATATATATATATATATATATCAACTCAAGTGTTCTAACTTATTGTCTTTCCTTACTTAATAATATCTATACATACATGCATGCACTTCACTTGAGTGTAATTCCCTTTCTTCCACACAAAATAAATGTAATACCCCGTACTTTAATTCGAAAGAATTATCAAGTATTAATATTAATTAGGGTATCATATCTGTCACGTTCCCATTTCACTTCTCTAAGTAAAATCGAGGAAAACGTGACTAAAAGGAAATACGGATAAACAAACGAAATGAAAACATTGATAAGAGGGCGATTCATGAAACGTACAACAAGGAGGAAGATTTCGATAGAGTTTGAGTGTCACGAACACCCCTAATACATCAACAGAATTTCAAAGTCTGAAATACTTGGTTTGACACGAATGAAATAACGGTGAACAATCAAGTCTGAACTACATAGTTCAAAGCAAGACGGATAGCTAAACAGTTCTTGGATCTAAAACAACAATCTGGCAGCGGAAACTGGATCAATATCTAGATTTACATGTGTGACGACATATAAACCACCGAGAGTAAAACAACAAAAGATTGACAAAACCCACCGCTGAGCCTTCCACTTCATCATCACGACTTAACCTGCACATTTATAAATATATGCAGGGCTGAGTACGAAAGTACTCAGTAAACACATGCCGAAATCACATTCGTACTAATATATTTGCAATTGCCGTAATACAGTGCAACATAGGGATTTTGTCACTAAAGAACCTATGTTCACTAAAATTCTTGTGATCTTAAAAGTTCGACTGCGCAGTCTAAGTTCTGGAGTAATCATACATATCTGTAATTCTGTGTGTCGGGAAAGTGGCCACTTTCCGCGAACACTGAACCGGCCAACCCGCTAAGATGACTCACGGTTCTGGTGTACACTAACCTTAAAAGATATAGATCTTTAAAGGTCCGAAATCGATTAATTGTTCAACAGATACGCATCATACAAAAATATAAACATTTTTCGACAATGCAATACTTCATAAAGCTTTAAATTCTAGAGCATTCTAAACGAAAATCATACTTTTGGTACAACGCATACGATTTTATTTATAAAAGAAAGCCTACCTGATATGCTCCCTTGTCTAACGAAAAGCTGGTCTAAGTTGACTGGAATTCCCCTTCACCGAACCTTAATCGTAATTAAGAGGAAAGATACTCTTCGTGAGTATTAATTGACGTATCTAAAATCAAATGAAATAATACGCTATTATTTCATAAATTTTTCTGATCTCTACTCGATTATAAAATCGAGTTTCAAGTGTTTTAATCAACTTAAAAGACTTAAAGATTTCAATAATTAACAAGCTTACCGAATTTCTTTAATAACCTCTAAGTCATTCTATCTAATAAATCTAATTAAGGAACTAATTAGTCCAAATTAATTAACATCTAAGATCTAGGATTTAAATAGTTTAAATTAATTTCTTTAGAATTAGATCTTAGTTCGATCGAATTTTATTTGTTGCACGTTTATGAAACGGAACCATTAGTCCATCAAAGTAAGTATTTTACAGTTCGATTAGATTTTTATTCCGAACCCAGCCCGTTTATTTGATTTAGCACAGATTGAATTACCAATTTCTCGGCCCAATAGAATTAATCTAAGGCCCATTGGTCTTTACTCTCCTATAGCCCATTCGGTTGGCCCATCTTCTACATCACCTAAGTCCAATTTATTTCCACCCACTAAGATTCATATACTAACCTTTCCTAACCCTTACTCGATCTGCTTCCCTCTCCTTCACGATCTGCTTCGCCTTCTTTCTCACTATTTGCTTTCTCTTCTTCACGATCTGCTTTTTCTCCCTCTCGGCTGCTGTTCGCTCCTTCTCGATTGCTGCAACGGCGAGTTCTATTCTCCAGCGAATTCAAGGTAAAGTTTCTACTTTCTTTCAATTTCCTCTTAGGTTTAGAAATTCCAATTTTCGTTTTAAAGAAGAACCCCCTTTCTTTTCAAAATTTCTGTTTCTATATGTTCTTAATTTCAAAATTGAAATTTGTATGTTTGGATTTAGTTTCTCTTCTGAAATTTTCTTAGCTTCTCAATCGCTTATTCTCTGCTCTTCTCAAATTGGTAGGGAATTTGGATGGTGAGGTGGTCGGAGTTGCTTCTGGCTGCAAGCTTCGGTTTTGCCTAGGTCATTTCTTCCCTTTTTATAATTCCCTACTGCATGTCAAATTCTTCTTCTAATTGTTGTTGTTTTTTTTTAGAGTTATTACAAGGTTGTATTTCGAATTTTTGCTTCCACATTGAATCTCTGCAGCTTCTACTTTAATTTGGTAGGTCAAAATTTATAGTTCATTCTGCTTCTGGCCTGGCTTCTTTCTTTACTCACGAGTTGGGGAAGAATGGGATAAGTTTCAGTCTAATTTGGATTTTCAGATTCTGATTCGATTTAGAGGTTTAATTGAACTCTGACCCTGCTTTCGTTTTCATTCCTGGCTGAGGGTTACCTTGATATTGGTTGCTGGTCTGTTCTGGATTTGTTCGTGGGAAGTTTTCTAAAGATTGGTTGCTGTGGGGTAAACTCCTTATTTTTAATTTCTGTGATTTTTATAACTTTTAAGTTGGGTTTCAAATTCTGAAGGTTTAGGGTGTAAGATTATGTTCTGGAGATTTACTTAACCAAATTTTGTTTAACTTATTAAGGAGGTAACATAACTATTTATTCCTGGGAACCGATTTTGATACATAACAGGATTATTCCTAAATTCAGCAACTACATGCGTAAGTAATATGTGGTCTATTCTAGCATCTGCAGGCATATGCATATTCTGGAGTTTATGTGCTGACTTCTATACTCTTGAGATCTAAAAGCTTCTCACATTGCTAATTTAAGTCACTGGCTAAAAGAAAACTAAATTCATTCTTTTAGTAAGTATTCTGCTTAAAAGGACAGCATGCTAACCTTTAAGAACTAGGTTAAGGCCTCTAAGGTTAAACCTTTGTTCCCCGTGGTTTTCTTTTCTTTAAAAAAAAAAGAACAGGTTAAACATAATTCTATATTTCATTCACAAAGTAAGAGAGCTTACTCTTACTTTAGGACTCGGCTATGAAACCTCCAAGTTGTCTTCTGAGAAGAAAAAGGAGAATACACTGATTAAAGCTAATGCTAGAAACTTGCAAAATCTGAATGCTTAACACCCTTTTAAACTCTTCACCCATTTCTATAAGAAGTTTAAAAACTGAAACTTAATATCTATTCTACCTTGCTATCTCTGCAGTTTCTGAATGGGCAATATTCCTTAGTGGATAGGATTTCTGAATGGAAACTCTTGAGGGCTTCTTGGGGTAGACAGGGGCTTCTTCGTGGGATTTAGTGTTTGGGAGAACTGAATACTTGGAGAATAGAGAGAAGGGTTTCTATGAAGAGTCTCTAAGTTTTTAAGTAGGAAGGACTGCTATTACATCCTTTGTCCCCTTACATAACTCACTCTAGTCATCTAAGTATAGATTAAACTCAAGTGGTTGCTTTGATTATAAGTTCTGAATTTGTTGACTTCTCATGCATCTAAACGTGTTGTTGTCTACTGTGGTGTAGGGATGAATTTTGTGGAGAGTAGGAAGAGTGCAATATGATCCTTCTTCTACTTGCAACCGGCTGCTCCCAAATGCTCTTGCCTTCAATTTGTCTGCCTCCCTACTCTATTTAGCAGATGGTGTAACAGAGTTTGTGATCCTCTGGGTGCATTACAGTTGTTTCTTCCATTACTTCTCAAGAAACAAATCTGCCGAGCAGATTTGGTTGTCATTCCCTTCCCCTACTTAATAGCTCAATAGCTATATCTTTAATATGTTATATTCCTAATGTACAATAGTTCTGACTTTGGAACAACCTTTCTATGCTGTAATATGTAATACACGTGCAGATGGTGAGTGAAACATATTGCATTCCATAATATCTATACCTTGGTTTATTGCAAAATTCATATTTCTATATAATACCATTTATCACAAGCTATTCTCTGATCATTAAATAAGATGCATATTATTCTACTTAGCAGCAATGGTTAATATACTACTTTCTAATTATACCCATAAGAGAGCATAAGCACTACTATACTATAATCCTATAACTATAAATCTTCACTTGTGACTCTAATTATTCAATTAATAGAACTATAACCATAATCCTTTCCAAATGTCTTTACATCGCTAAAGATAAACATATCTCCTTTAATATATAATCACACTTCTACTTGTTAAAACCTAGCTAAGAACTTAATTAACACAACAACTCTAATTTACGAGTATGCACCCAAATAATTATTTTGCTCGTTACTTGAATTAGTCATCACCACAATCTACACAATTAATTTAAAGACTATACTGTGCGTGTAAACGATTATTACTAATATCAATTAGCTAATTGACAAAATACGAGTTATAGAACGAAATTTTATTATTCCGATTTTCGATACACCAATTTATAGAAGAATTTTTACGGGTCATTACAATATCCGTAGGATTTTAATTTTTCGTTGATGAATTTCAAATACGAAA
>JAPKLX010003436.1:0-11125 GCA_026898415.1 Leonotis leonurus | reverse complement strand
TTTTCGAGGGAACATCATCAAAACTCAAATTAATTGTGGGGTTCCCAACAATCCTCCTCCTCATCGTCTGCACCTTCTGCTGCTGCTGCTGCTGCGGCGGCTGAGTTGTCTCCCCCTTGTTGTGTAAGAAGGCAAGCTTGAAGGGACGGCACGAGCCCAGCCAGGGTGTTCAGAGCACCTATTAACTGCAAGACAGTCTAAGGTGGCAGCTGAACCCCAGAGGAGATAGGAGCATCCAGATTGCACCATGGAAGGTCTGCGACCTTGCTCTTGCTGAAGAGAGAAGGATGAATTGTATACACTGGAACTGGGTCTGCACCATGACTCCGGGTAACGGATGTGAAGCCCTGATGTGCCAGTACCCTGCATATAAGAGAAGGAAACGGCAGAGAAGAGATTTGAGCTTTAGTGGAGAGAGCAGCAAGCTGGTCAAATATGATGCGTCCCATGTTGTAGGGTTTGTTAAGCCCCACAAGATAGAGTAGGACGCCATGTTGTTGAGTGACGACAGTGGAATTTGAAGATGCGATCCAATTGTAGGTCAAGAGTCGGTGAAGGACCGAGTAAAGGTGGGACAGCCACGAAGTCCTCATGGGCTGGACCCACTTGGACCTTTTTCCGCCTGTAATCACTTTGGCAACAGCATCAAGGTCAGGAGCAGCTTCACTCTCAACACTGGGCAATCCGAGGGCGTTATTTATGGAATCCGCCAAGAAATCAAAAATGGAGTTGTATAGATAAACTTTCCCAAAATGTTCAGACGAACGATCACCAAAAGAGCCATGGAGATTGCAGTAGAAGTGACGGACCACAGACTTAACAAAAGGAGGGAGATCGAAAACAGTACCCAACAACCCTCGTGACCGGAAAAATGAGAGGAGATTGTTGTCATCAAAGCTGGATTCTTCGGCAGTACACTCACACATACATGGAAGGTTCTGGATACGCTTCCACTTAACAGCCGCCACTTCATTATAAAACTGAAGGCTGAGGGCTTTCTCAGCATCCAGTGGGAGGTTGGTGTCATTAGAAGCTGCAGGGACCTTCGGAGTTCCCTTGGCCGTGTTTCCCGCAGAAGAAGTTGGTTCAATCTTGACAGAGGGAGTACTAAGATGAGGACGCTTAGGGGCCGATGAGACCTCATTCTCACTGTCGTCAGGAGCAACGATAGTGGTGGCTGGATTCTTGGATTTTCTTGAGATGGTGGTGTGAGTGGAACCCCGAGTAGCAGGTTTTCGGACCAGAGGAACAGGCGGTGGAGATGGAGATTCAGACGGAGGATAAACAGGAACAGGCTCTACTAGAGCAACAGAGGTAATGGGAGGAGTGGACTGTTCTAGCGCAGCGACGGTAGGTGGTTCAGTCGCTGGTGAAACTGGGGCAGTGACAGGTTCTTCGACCGATGGTGGTATATGAGAGACAGGAACAGCCGGAGTCTCTACCACAAGAGCCGGTGGGGGCACCACCGAACTGGGTGTAGACTCGGCTGCAGTTAGCGCAGGAACAGGCGATTGAAGGGCTTGAAGTATATTAGGGTTTACGGTAAGAAGAGCCTGAAGTAAAGCTGCGACGTCAAGAGTTGGAGGAGTAGCCATGGAAGGAGAAGAGTGAGGATTCGGGAGAGAAACAGCAAAGTCGAAGGGTTTTTCAGATGGGGAAAAGTGAAGACGGTTGCTTTGTTTTATCTAAACTTCAAGAAACCGTATCACCCTAGGAAGATGTGCTGATTTTAAGAGAGAGAGAGAAATAGGCGGGTCTAGGGTTTTGTGTGACAGCTGACAGCTAGGCAGAGAAAATAATGATGAGATAGGCTTGGTGACGATACAACTTTCAACACATGCCGTTTTAGCTGTACCTGACAACCTCTAAGAACACGCCACACAACAGTTTTAACCCACTACCAAGAGAGAAGAGATGTACACAAGGAATTCGCACATAGAGTACGTGTTGCAGATCACACATGTTGCTGAAAACATTTTGAATAACAATTTTGAAAGACAACAGTCTAACTTGCTCTGTTGTGTCAACATTTGTTGCAACATCCACCTAGCTTAGATAGAGAAAATATGTGCAGAACTACAAGAATTCAAGGGTTAGTGAGTGTAGAGTGCATCGTCGCAGGGAACGCCGTGCCCCTAGTCTTTCACCCTCGAAAGCAGTCGCAGTTGCAATCCTTTTGTAAGGTAGCATCGTCGTAGCGAGTGCCGTGCCCCCCAAACTATTTGGATTGTTTACCACACAGTTACATACAAAACATATAGATAAACACCAGGTTTCAGAATATAGAATATGTTGACTAAAATATACCAGCAAGTTAGACAAAACAAGCTACACCCTTGATATATAAGGCAGTGTTATAGATGTGGGTGTAGCACAAAAACCGATTTAGTGGTAAAAACATAGATGAAGAGATTTTTGTAGATATACGAATCTCTCATGATCCAACGGTTTTGTAAAAATGTCAGCAATTTGGTTCTCCGTTTTCACATACTCAAGCTTGATTACCTCATGTTCCACTAACTCTCTAATGAAATGGTGTCTTATGTCAATGTGCTTAGATCTTGAGTGTTGGACATGGTTTTTAGAAATGTTTATGGCGCTCATGTTGTCACAGTACACAACAAGGTCATTGTTGTCTAGACCATAATCACTAAGCATTTGTTTAAGCCACAACAGTTGTGTGCAACAGCTGCCTGCGTCAACATACTCAGATTCAGCAGTGGACAAGGAAACACAATTTTGCTTGCGGCTGTGCCATGACACAATGTTATTTCCTAGATAAAAACATCCTCCACTCGTACTTTTCCGATCATCAACATCTCCAGCCCAGTCCGAATCACTAAAACCTATCAAGCTCATATTCATGTGTTTAGAGAATAATATGCCTAGATCTATAGTTCCAGCAACATACCTGATGATTCGTTTAACAGCTTTGAGATGAGTGGCTTTAGGTTTTGCTTGATACCTGGCACACACACATACGCTAAACATCAAATTTGGACGAGTGGCTATTAGGTACAAAAGGCTCCCTATCATTGATCAGTAGAGTGTTGGGTGAACATCTTCTCCAGCATCATCTTTAGTTAGCTTTTCTGTAGAGCCCATAGGAGTCTTCATGTGCTTCGTACCTTCAAGGTTAAATCTCTTTATCATCTCCTTGGCGTATTTTCTTTGAGAGATAAAGATGCCATCTTGTCCTTGTTTAACCTGTAGTCCAAGAAAGTATGTGAGCTCGCCCACCATGCTCATCTCAAACTTGGTAAACATTGCACCTGAAAAATCAGTTAACATGTTACGTGATGTGGAACCAACAATCATATCATCAACATAAATTTGAGTAATAAGGATGTGTTGATCTTCCCTTTTGATAAACAATGTCCGGTCAGCAGCACCTCTCACAAACCCGTACGTGAGGAGGAAATGTGTGAGATGCTCATACCAAGCTCGTGGTGCTTGTTTGAGCCCATATAGAGCTTTCTTCAATCGGAAAACATGGTCCGGTTTGTGAGGATCCTCAAAACCTTTTGGTTGTTCCACGTATACCTCTTCCTTTAACTCACCGTTAAGTAATGTTGCCTTCACATCCATCTGATACAGATTGATGTTGAGGTAACATGCGACTGCAAGCAACAACTGAATGGAATCGAGTTGTGCTACTGGTGCAAATTTGTCATCAAAGTCGACTCCTTCGACTTGAGTGTACCCTTGAGCTACTAATCGTGCCTTGTTACGCACAACTGTTCCCTTCTCATCAGATTTGTTCTTGAAAATCCACTTTGTGCCAATAACATTTTTGTTGACTGGCCTGGGAACAAGATACCAAACATCACTTCGCACAAACTGATTTAATTCTTCATGCATAGCATTTATCCAGAACTCATCAATTAGTGCTTCCTTGTCATTTTTTGGCTCGAACTTGGAACAAAACATGTTATGCCTTCAACTGTAGAGCACATGGAGTACAAGCACGCAATTTCTCTATAGTTGAATGGCTGTTTTCATCGGGTCTGAACACCATCCTCAATATTTCCAATAACTTGAGTTAGTGGATGGTTCTCTCTCACTCGACTTGAAGGTTCTCTGCGAGGAGTGACTTCTTGAGGCTCATCTTGATCCTCTTCTGATCCCTGTTGTGAGATGTTGTCCTCCACAGTGGTGCCAGTTGCTGTGTTAGGTGGAGCAGATTGCATTTCAGCAGTTTGTGTCTCAACAGGAGGTGTGACAACTCCCCCTTGATATATGTCGTCTTCTGCATCCACTTCTTTGTTCCCATCACCTGCATCATTAAAGACAACATTAACAGATTCTTGTATTGTCTTAATGCGCAGATTAAAAACCCTATAAGCTACACTGTTTGTTGAGTATCCCACAAATACACCTTTGTCGCTTTTATCATCAAACTTTGTTAGATACTCTCGATCATTTAAGATAAAACAAACACACCCAAAAGCACGAAGATGTTTTAGGTTAGGTTTTCTCCCTTTCAGTAGCTCATATGGTGTTTTGAATGACCCTGGTCGAATGTTGACTCGGTTGTTGATGTAACATGTGATGTTTACTGCCTCAGCCCAAAAACGTTTCGCCATTTGGCTTGAGCTCAGCATCGCCCTAGCCATTTCAATGAAAGTTCTATTCTTGCGTTCTACCACACCATTTTGTTGTGGTGTCTTTGGTGCTGCAAACTCTTGGTACACTCCTTTTTCATCACAAAAGGTTGTAAATTTTGTGTTCTCAAACTCACGACCATGATCTGGTCTTATGCGTGATATTCTAGCATCAAACTTATTAGTAACACGAGAAAACATATTTTTAAATACCTCAAATGTTTCAAATTTTTCACGTAAGAAATAAGTCCAAGTAAACCTAGAAAAATCGTCTACCACAACTAGCACATACCTTTTACCACCAATACTTTCAACTTCCATGGGTCCTACAAGATCCATATGTAGAAGTTCAAAAATATCGGTTGGTCCTAAAGTGTTGTTCACTGTGTTGTAAGGCAGGATGTGAGGCATGTAATTGTTTTCCTCGTTGACAGTCACCACATACGATCTGGTCTGCATTTCCAAGTTTGGGTAGGCCTATCACAGCATCTATCTTGATTAACCTGCCAAGATTTCGAAAGTTAATATGACCTAATCTTTTATGCCAGAGTATGATATCATCAACTTGAGCCTTGTTGCATTTCACATGATCAGTCCTGTAACAATTATCTGATGACCTTTGACCTGTCATGATACACAAGTTCTTGTTGTTGTAAACTTCACATGCATCTTTAGTGAATTTTACAAACATGTTGCCATCACACAGTTGACTTATACTAATCAGATTTGCCATAAGCCCTTGCACATGATAAACATTTGTTAAAGCAGGTAAACTAGGAACATTTAGTATACCTTTCCCTACAATTTTACCTTTAGAGCCTCCACCGAAGGAAACATTTCCTCCATCATACGTCTCATAATTGAAAAGGAATGTTTTGTTACCTGTCATGTGACGTGAACATCCGCTGTCAAAATACCAAGAACCTGAAATGTCAGTTTTCAAGGCTGTGTACACAACATTACATGTTAGGTCAGTTTTCTTAACCCATATCATTTTGGGTTGCTTCGGTAGTACACATTCGGACCTGTCATCTTTTCTTTTGATAACAAAAGGGTTTTATATGACCTGGTTTCAAACAATAATGACATAGATATTTCCTTCTATGTCGTTTACCCTTTTTCTTACCTCTCTTACCTTTTCTTGTTTGAGAGACGCTTTGTTGTGTTGATGGGTCTGCGAGCACAACATCTGCTTTGGTATTGGATGTTTCTCATAACGATGTGGACCCTTTACACAACACAGTTGGTGCAGCATACCCGAGACCTCTCTTGCTTGGGTTTGCGCTGTCCACGATCTCTTGAAGGGTGTAAGTACCCGTGTTCCACTTGCGGATGGTTAGTTCTGCCTCTTCAAGTTTGGTTTTCACTTTGGTGAGCTCTATGTCACGTTGTGTGATCAATACCTCCTGTTTTGCTTGTACTTCCTTGAGTCGTGTTACCTCAACTGTTGCGGTCAGCAGATCTTTTGCTTGATGCTTCCATTTATCCAACAGCTCATCGTACAACCTTTTCAACCCTTGAATTATTGAGAAGGCATTGCTATCACACTCTTCAGCACAGGTGGAATCTAAGTCGTCCTCAACACTTCCTGTACCATCAACAGAGGCATTTAAACAAAATAATGTAGAATAATAGTTAGAGTCATACCGTTCAGAGAAGGTGTCCGCATCTGTGTGTTGGGGCATGTCCTGCGGAGGCATTGTTACATGCAGTGCAACACTTTCAAACAAGTTTTCCTCAATATCTTCAAAGAACTCATTCTCATCATCATTCCATGATACCCAATACGATTTACCCCTTTTTCAAAGTGTGTTGGCACACTGATATGCAAAGTGTCCAAAACCCTTGCATTCATGACATTGTATGCTGTCGAGTTTGGACGAACTGTATTTGAATACTTCGTTGTTAGAAGTGTTCCTAACAGGGGGTTTTCTTTGATTGTTGTTGGTCTTCGGAGGTTCATAGTATTCCAGACATGATACATCTTGCCCCTTGGGTTTGGACTTGTCACGCTTAAATCCTCTCACCATGCGATTGAACTTCCTGGTGATCATGGCAACATCATCTCCATCATGGATTTCTTCCACTTCTTCGGAGTCACTAGAGTCCATTCGGTTTATTAGCTTACTGCATGATGGTGATGAACTTGAACCTACAGTGAGAGCCAACGTTTTCTTCTTGGGAAAGGTCCCTCTTGCTTCGTGATTCATCTCATAGGTTTTGAAAGAATTCATGAGATCTGTGAATTCCAGTGCATTCACCCCTTGCACTGTCTCAATGGCTGTTACCTTCATATCAAATCTAAGTGGCAACGTTCGAAGTGCTTTGGAGACAAGAACCTTGTTGCTCAATGGGTCTCCTAGGTCTTGACACTCGTTAGCAAGGTCAAGGATCTTTTTCATGTAGCTAGAGATATCTTCATCTTCCTCCATCTTCATATCCTCGAATTGAGAGGCGAGGATACGTAGACGAGACTGCTTGACACTTTTGTCACCCTCACAGTGCCTTTGGAGAATATCCCAAGCATCTTTCGCACACACACAGTTCTTGATTAGTTTGAACATGTTTGTGTCGACAGCTAAGATTATAGCATTTAGTGCTCGATCATCAAGAGTGGCAGCTTCAATTTGATCACGTGACTAGGAACTTTGGTCTATTGGTACACAATCACCGTCAGCGTCAGTTTTCTTTGGTGGTGACCACCCATTCTCCACAGAAATCCATGCTCGTCTATCAAGAGATTTGATATAAGAGCGGGTACGTGTCTTCCAGTAAGAATAATTCTAACCATCCAGGATTGGAGGTCGAAATGCTCCAGTGCTATTTGGATCCATCTTCGCGTTAGAGCTGTGATACAGTCAGGACCACACTCAGTGTGTCGAGTGATGGCTCTGATACTACTTGAAAGTGTATCACCCACTCTAAGTCAATGTTTCGGAAGCTAAACAAGAAGACACAGGATAATTTTTGCGTAGGTTATTTTAACAAACAACCTACACGGCAGCCTTACGGCCAAAAAGAATAATCAAAATAAGTGTTGTGTTATTACAATGTTTAGTACCACAACAACAACAACACTTCTTACAAAAATACTAAACGTATGATCTTAAGAGACTAAGGATCATACACACTAAACTACAAATTTAATCTACAAAAGCTCTCTCTCTCTAACAAAAAACTACAACTAGAATTTATAGAGAGAGTTCATGGGCTAGGTTTCTAGAAACGTGTAACTGCCGGCCCATGCATTCCCCAATTCTCACAACTGTTGTCGTGCTCCGCAAGATCCGCCTGGAATTGTGGAACTAACCAATGGTTAGTTGTTTGACTCCTTGAATTGTGGAACCAAACGTCTCCACTCGGCACACTAGATTTTCAACTGCCAAGACTTGGTCTTCCACCAGTCTTCATGGATCTACTCAGCACACCAAGTCATTAAACCATCAAGATCCTGCGTGGCAGTTGTGTTGGACATCATTGTTGTGTTGCGCCAGATGCTGAAGTCAAAATATCTGTGAAGAACACAAACACACAACTGTTAGGTCATATTCCTAAACAACATCAGAACATAAATACCTAACAACTATGATCTAGACTTTCATCATCATTTATTTTGTTCTCGATATTTTTTTCGTTACAAGAATCAAGAGCCTCCAGTTGGCCTCCTTTTTCTCTCGGCCTTGCCTCGACAGCCGAAGGTCACTGAACTCGCCCTCCTCCTATTCTCGTTCAGAAGGTAAAATTTAACTCTAATTTAATTGTTCCGAATATTCCATTCCTTACTTTTCTGGTTGATGTAAATAGTGCTTGGTAATATGGAGGTTTTAGGTTTCACTCTTTCACCCCTCTAAAAATGTTGGAAATCCTAATTGCATGACAGATTGTCAGTAAGTCTCAAACTAAGCTTAAAACTGAGTCCTGTACGAAACATTACTCTTAAAGTTCTTGAAGCATACTTCTATGTTTTGTTTACTGTAAGTTTCAGTTCAAGATTACTATTATTTTTCTTTTTTTTTCTTTCTGGTCTATAAACTGCATTTTATTGCTTTGTGGAAGACTAGAAGGATTTGGATTAAGGTTCTGACCTTGGCTCAAAATCTTCCTCTACTGATTTCCTATTGTTTTTCTTCTTTCATTCTTACTGATCGATTCTTCCCTATTTCTAGATTAAAATTGGCTCAAGAACCTTTGGTTGCCTTCTTCGTTGAGAATCCGAAGCTAAGTTTGCAGTTCTTTTTCTTTCTTTCTAATTTTTTTTTTGTGTTTCGGTTCTTATCTGATGAAGTGGTTTGGGTTAAATTTGTATGCCTTGCGGTTGTTCTGTTCTCTTGAGAGGTTCATGTTACTGTAAGTTCTGAATCTGGAATTTGTATGCCTTTTTGTATGCCTTTTCCTGGATTTAAGTATTCAGTTAGTGTGAGTTCTGAATCTGGAATTTTAACTGTAGTTTTACATGATGTTGGTAATTGAAATCAGTGATCTATGAAGCTTTGCTAAAATTTAACACATGTGTTTAGAGCTATTTTGAAGTTATAGTTTGGCTTAACTAAATTCTGGGCATGCTTATATTCTGATTTCTATGTCTGCAGTTAGTCTATGTTCTTGAGATTCTGGGCTTATTTCACAGTTTGTCTATGTTTTCAATTAAGTTCCAGTGCTAAATTCAAAGCTTAAAAGTAGAGGTTTTTGTCTTAAAGTTTATGATTTCTTTGTTAGAGAAAGAAGGTTTAAGGGTGGATGGTAACTACCTTTGCCTTTAACTCCTTCTTCTTTAAATTGTTGCTTCAATGCTCTGATATGTAAACGTTTGTTGGGTGATAAATGGTTCTAGGTGCAGCAATTACCCTTTATATAGAGGTTGTTGTAGTGGTGTTCTCTTTCTTAATGCATAAGAGTTGGAATAGCTAGTTTATAGCCTTTACTCTATTTTGTAGGTTATGGAGAAGCATGGTTGAAGACCTCCTCTTCCCTCACTCAACCGTGTGTTACAGCCACTAGATCAGTCTACTTGTTCTGTCCTCTTTCCTCTGCAGCAGCTATGCTGCTTTGTTCTTTCTTTGTCTCTCCTTTTACCATATATTTGCAGTATGATCATCACATTTCTAATACAGATTACTGTAGTAGACCATCTCTTACACGTATGACATTTTTTTCTTCTTTCCTTCTCTTTTCTTTAACCTACTGCCGTGTGCAGCATATTGTTATATTAGATTTTTAGTTGGTTTACTACAATGCAATGTACTAGCACATATATGTAAGTGGTTTGGTTTCAACTAAGTGTTTTACTTTCTTATCTTTCCTACTTACTAAGTATATTCATACATGTATATAAACTTGAGTGCAATATTTCTTCCCTTCCCAACCAAATCAATTCTGCAGGTCTCAATGTAGTTTTATCTTGCTTATGAAAAGTTCAACAACACATATATATAAAATAGGCGTGTAGTTTCTTCTATACATATGAGAATTCAAACAACATATATATATATATATATATCTATACGTGTAGTATGCTAATGTACATACATAGATAAAATCTTTAACAACACAATTTATATTGTATGCTCCATTTGCATACCATTTAATAATTCTCAACATATATAACATATACCTACACTTATATTTCCAAAGTATAAAACATATACCTTAATATTAATAAGTCTTAAGATTTTAATCAAGTATTCTTTAATTACTTATTATCTTAAACCAAAATTCCTCTTCAACTAGATTAAATTCTCATTAATAAAATACAATGTTCAATATATAAAAATAACAAGCGCGTTCGAATATCGTTTACTTCGATAATTAAAAGACGGGGCATTACAAGAGTTCATAAGAACCGATTCGTGTTCTCGCCCGACCGATTCGCCGGAGCTCTCGACCGATTCGTGTTCTCGCCGGAGCTCTCCCAGTGGGATGCAGCAGCCGGAACTGCCGCTGATCCTCTCACAGGTAAAGTTCTGAATCTGTCTTCTCTCTATTCTTTTATCTACATTTTTAATCTTTCATTACTGCATGTTCAATTTTGTGTTGGTTAAATTTGGGTTCTTGGACAAAAGTTCTATAATTTCAAAATTCGTTTATAATGTTGTTACTGATTCTTCATTTTAATTTATTTATTTATTTTTTGTATTTTAATCCCACACCTTAGCATTTCTGCATGTTCTAATCTCTTTTTATTTTCTGTTTTGGCCGAGAACTTTAAGGATTAGGTGGAGAAGGATTAAGCAAGGGTTCTGAAACTCCAATGGTTTGGTTTAGTTGGTAAAAAAAATTTTGGTTTGTTTAGTAGATAATGTGTTTGAATCTGCATGTTCTAATTGTGTTGCCATTTGTCTAAAATGGGTTCTTTTATTGAATTTTGGACTAAGGTGATAGTTATGGAGCAAAGTCTTAGTTTAGAAATCTGATTTTCGATTTATAAATTTAAGCTATTGATTCCTTTGCATTCCTTTTTTGGTCGAGATAGGGAATTGTAATATGGTTTCAGTTATGTTCTAAAATTTGTATGTGTATATGTT
>JAPKLX010002295.1:0-14115 GCA_026898415.1 Leonotis leonurus | reverse complement strand
TTACTTTCTGCATTTATATTCAGTTGTTTTTATTCTCTATCTATCATACTCATTCAATCTGCATTCTTAATCAATCCTCTAAATATCTGGTTAAGTTTTCAAAAGATTTTCATAATAAAGAGCACCAACTAAATCCACCATTATTCCGCACACGATACACTGTTGGAGATTCAGTTCACTCTTACTCTCTGCTTTGTATAACTCACTTGAGAGATCTTACTTGGACAGATCAAGATCGATAAGAAAATCAATCTAGTCTATCATCTTGAGCAATCTGCAAATTCAGAAAGCTTACCTCTCTCTCATTAAATTAGTCAAGTAAACTGAAAAGTTTGTATTTGGTGTATTCCCCCCCCCCCCCATACACCAAACCTTGCTCTTTCGGGACCAACAGGAGACGTCAGGCAGAGAGTGTTATTAATCTGCTGGAGAATGAGGCAGAACATTCTGTACTTCACGAGTTTCCTGACATTCACCTGCTTCCAGAGAGTTTGGGAGTAGCAAGACGCGTCAAATTCTACTTGCTGGTCAAGGACAGCGAATATTATATCTTTGATGCACTGCTCCAGATTAAATCAAATGATGAGTTGAAGAAAGAAGAAGCAACCTTACTCAGTCTACTTCAAGTCACCACAGTCCAAGAAGTTAGAACAGAATACTAGCAACTCATCTCTGCGCTCATGAAGCATGAGGCAGAAACTTTGAAGATTGATCTGCCAACAATACACCAAGATGTACAAATGGAAGAGCTAAATCAACCAGAACAACAATCACCACCAGCAACAGAGCAACCCAAGGAGACCACCAAGAAAACCCCTATTATTGATCTTGATCAAGAGGATGTTGACCTGGTGGGACAGACCATTGGTGGTGAACCAAGCAATGAACTGTACACACCTGGCGTGGCGCAAAAACTCAAAAAGCATGTCAACTTTTATACAATGGAAGAATTGCTGGAGAGGGAAACCAGACCATTCAACAACTTCCAACTCGACAATCTCATTACACTTAGAGTTGAAGATTGTTTGACAGCAACTTGCAATGCTTTACAAGAGAAAGCCACCCAGATACTTTCTGATTTTAATCAGCATCAAAAAGACTACGTGAACGACATGGATCGTGACATCAAAAGCAAGCTCAGAACAATCAGGAAGGAGCTTGATAAAAAGATAGATGATGATCGCCTACAGAATGAAGCAGAGCAAGCCAAGATCACTCTTCGTCTAAACGACATAGAAGAGACAAATCAGAAGACAACTGCTCTTGTAGCTGATCTTTTGGCCAAACAACAAGAAATAATTAGTGCTGCCGTAGAAAAGAAAGGAATTCAACTTGCTGCTCAGTTGAAGGAAGATGCTGACTTATCCATCCATTCTCACTTTGCACGATTTGAGAATGAGAAATTTGTGGACTTAATGCAGAAACATCAGATGGATGTCCTGAATGACCTTCTGTATCCTAACCCAGAAGAGTTCGAGCAACAGAGCACTCGTCTTACTGCAGTTGAAGAACTACAAGACACCTATGACAAGACTCTGTCCACAATGAACAGCAGATTAGAACAGAAACTGGATGCCTCCGACCAGACGGTTAACTTACTGCTTGGGTTCAAAGCAGATGCTGAGGAAAAGATGGAGAAAATGACTGAAGAGATTGCCTCACTTCGCACACTCATCACTACCCTCTTTGATGATGTCGAAAAGGGGGAAATCTCGGGTGGAAAAGGCAAAAGCAGCAAGGGCAGCAAGAACACAGCAGCAAAAGAAACTGACTCAATAGGAAAAGAAACAGAAGTTCCTATGGCTGAAACGGAACCACACCGCCAAGACCAGACCCCACACTTCTTGGAACATAACAAGTTCAACAAGACCAACCAGCTCAAGCTTCTGATACACAACGAATTCCCAGTGACAGAGGAAAGAAACCAGTAGATGAGGGAGACCAGATTGCGGAGTTGCTGTTGTTTGGAGTGAGCATGGATCAAGCATGCGAACCAGTGTTCAGAGCGCAGTTCTATAAAGAACAAGCAGAGAGGGAAAAGAAAATTGCTGCACTGGAAGTCAAAGAGAAATCCTTTCAAACTCCTTTTTCTTCGCCTTCATCTGCAGAACGCTCGCATCAGCAGTCCTCTCAATCAACTACCCAATCAAAGAAGAAAAAGAAGAAACCCTTCTCTTGGAACCTATCCCTACAGAAAAAGACACCTAATGATGCATGGGTTCCAGAAGGTGATCAAAATGACTGGGAAAAGGTCAAGCAATGCTTTATTTTGAACAGATACTTTTTGAAGGAGCCTACATACTCAGAATCAACTCCAGATGAGGATTTCAACAGATATCTGGACAACTTCAGTGACCAGGGTCTAGTACAGAGGATCAGAACAGCAGCATCCGATGCCAAGATACAGATCAAAGCACCGGAGAAGGAATACATGGTATGCCCAACAATACCAGGCAGTAATATTCCTGACAAGACCTACATTTTAAATTACATCAATCAGCTGGCCAAGATCAAGGGATATAAGATCGACAATCACGATCCCAATTACGCCAGGGTAAGAGATGGAATTTACGAGAGCATTCAGTTAGTCTCTGATACACAAAGAGAGAAGATGAAGAAAGGCGGAGCAGCCAGATGGTTTTCTTAGATAGATCTTAATTCTCATCTTCTGTTTTGCTCTCTCTGATATTTCTGCTGTCCACTTGTGCTTATCTATTCAAATATCTATTGATGTGGAGTTTTCTAAAGACAAAGTCTTATTGTCCAGAAACCTTCTCGTTATTAATTGTTATACAAACTCATATAACAAATCTGCTAACCTCACCAGAACATGCTTACTCAGCTAAGTGTGGTTTCGACATCATCAAAAAGGGGGAAATTGTTGGGAACCCCACAACTATCTTAAGTTTTGATGATGTATTCTCGAAAACTCACTTAGATTTATTTCATATTCTGTGCTACTTGTGAGTTTATATTTAACAGAAATTTGAACCAGAGAGTCTCAAACAGAAAGCTGAAGCACATCAACCTTAACAGAAAGTTGAACTAGAAAGTCTCAATCAGAAAGCTGAAGCATATCAACTTTAACAGAAAGTTGAACCAGAGAGTCTCAAACAGAAAGGTTGAAACATATCAACTTTGACAGAAAGTTATTCAACCAGAAAGTGTTTAACCAGTGTTCAACCAGAAAGGCATTAAGACCAGAAAGAGTTGAACAAACCAGATAGAAGTGGCAACAGATCGATAGAACTATCAAAACCACCAGAAGACACTGTCCTACTCATCATAAGAAGATCCAGTCAACGACTCAACAAGGAAAGAAGAGATATGATGAATAACATTAATTGGCATCCACAATCAAATCACGCCAATCACTAAACGGATAGAATTTCAAATTCAAAGCCTATATATATTTGAAGTTTTAAAGTCTGAAATGTAACAAGCGCTACATTGAAGAAACATTCTCAAGCAATTCTATCTCACGTCAGACAAAAGCTTCAAACCGTTTGTGATCGCAATCATATCAACCCAACCTCGATTCAAGTCTGTCTTATCGAGAGAAGAAGGAGATCTTTGCTAGCTAGTAGCTTTCTAGTGGATTAAAGTGAAGATATCCTGTTTTACAGTAGTTTTCTGTAAGTTGTAAAGGGACACGACCCTTATTCGTGCATAAGTTTCAATCAGGATTGTACTTGAAACTTGTGGACGTAGGGGGTTTCCCGAACCACGTAAAATAACTGTGTTATTTACTTTCTAAATTTTCATTCCAGTTGTTTTCTTCTCTATCTGTCATACTCATTCAAGCTGCATTCTTAATCAATCCTCTAAATACACGATTAAGCTTTCTAAGGTTTTCTAAACAAAGAGCACCAACTAAGTCCACCATTATTCCGCACACAACACACTGTTGGAGAATAAGATTACTCTTACTTTCTGCTTTGTGTTACTCACTTGAGAGAATTTGCTTGCTCAGAACAAGATCGATTAGATAGTCGATCTTAACTGATACCTTGAGCAATCTGTAATACAGAAAGCATAAATCTCTCTTATTAAATTAGTCAAGTAAACTGAAAAGTTTTTATTCCCCCCCCCCATACACCAAACATTGCTCTTTCGGGACCAACATCATCTACATCACACCCTGAATTTGAGGAACCAACAAATCATCCTGAACCTGAGATATCAGATGAAGAGATGACCAGGAGAAGGAGATGGATACAAGATCATCCACCAGAACAGATTGTTGGGAACCCATCAGATCGTGTGAAAACAAGAAGGATGCATGGAGAAAGTGCATTGTTAAGTTTTTATCTCTCTCGCATTGAACCATCTGATGCTCATGAAGCTCTACAAGATGCAGATTGGATAACAGCAATGCAAGAAGAACTCAATGAGTTCAAAAGGAATGAGGTCTGGTATCTCGTAGACAGACCCAAACACTAAGGAGTCATGGGTGTAAAATGGGTGTTCAAAAATAAACGGGATGAGAATGGTGATGTAGTCAGAAACAAAGCCAGATTGGTAGCTAAAGGCTATAATCAACAAGAAGGCATTGATTTTGATGAAACATTTGCACCCGTAGCCAGACTAGAAGCAATAAGGCTATTCTTAGCATATGCTGCTCACAAACGGTTCAAGGTATACCAGATGGATGTCAAAAGTGCCTTCCTCAATGGTATCCTTGAAGAAGAAGTATATGTGGAACAGCCACCTGGATTTGAAGAAGCAGATCCAAACCAGAAAGTATAAAGACTGGCAAAAGCAGTCTATGGTCTTAAACAAGCACCTAGAGCTTGGTATGAGACATTATCAACGTTTCTACTAGATTCTGGATTCAGAAGAGGATCAGTTGACTAGACTTTATTCATTATTAAAGTCAAAGAAAATATCCTCTTAGTACAGATCTATGTAGATGATATCATATTTGGATCTCAATCCTCCTATTTATGTGACAAATTTGCTGAACTTATGAAAAATAAGTATCAAATGTCCATGATGGGGGAGATGAGCTTCTTCCTAGGTTTACAGGTCAAGCAGGAACCAGATGGTATTTTCATTAACCAAACAAAATACATCAACGATCTGCTAACCAAATTTGGGATGAAAGACAGCAAAATAATTAAAATCCCAATGCAGACCAATGGGAAAATTGAACCTGATCCAGAAGGAAAACCAGCTAATATTACACAATATAGAGGGATCATAGGATCACTATTATACCTAACTGCCAGTCGACCTGACATCACGTTTGCAGTAGGTGTATGTGCAAGGTATCAAACAAATCCCAAAGAGTCTCACATGGAAGCAGCTAAGAAGATATTAAGATATCTTAAGGGAACAGCCCATGTAGGATTATGGTACCCATGTGAAGATAACTTTAAGCTAACTGGATACACAGATTCGGACTATGCTGGATGTAAGCTGGACAGAAAGTCAACATCTGGTACATGTCAGTTTTTAGGAAATAAGCTGATCTCTTGGTTCTCAAAGAAACAGACATCTATTGCCACATCAAGCACAGAGGCAGAATATATGGCAGCTGGAAGTTGTTGTGCACAAATACTGTGGTTAAGACAACAGCTTAAAGATTATGAGATTGATATCAAGGAAATACCCATCTTCTGTGACAGCTCAAGTGCTATAGCTATCACACAGAATCCTGTTTTGCATACTAGATGCAAACATGTGGATGTAAGACATCATTTTATAAGAGATCATGTTGAAAGAAAACATGTACAGATCGAGAAAATACACACTGAAGTCCAGAGAGCTGACATTCTCACCAAAGCATTACCAGAAGAAAGGTTCAAGATGCTTTGTAGTAAATTGGGACTACTAAACCTTGAAGATAGAACCAGATCAAACCAAGTTCTAAATTCCAACAGGGAACTTGAATCAGATCGATATAAACAAGATTGATAAAAATAGGCCATGTATAATTCCAACTGGGAATTGTCCCCAGATCATCCAAATAGAAAGATTGATGATTAGATCGTTTAAATTCCAACCGGGAATTATTAGCAGATCATCACACAAGATTAATGTCCATAGTTTGAAAGTGGCATAATCAGATCAATTACAGCTCGAGAGATCGATTTGGACCAGATTACTTGATGCCACGTGGATATTAATTAATATCTTTTATTAATTTATCCCACTACTTGGTTAAGGGGGAAAGTCAACTATATACGGCGACTATATCAACTTAATCATATCATATATCTAATTTCTGACACAGTATATCAAATCTTTTATTTTTGTGATGATTGATAATATGTTTGGGAACAGTGATCAAGGAGATTTTTACCAAATCAAGAAAAAGAATGTACTTTTCACAGTATGAATCAACACGCGCCACTACACATCCCCACGATCAAAAGCGCGTATATCATACGCAAAATAGAGGCGGTAATAGACTGCAAGTCTACACTTTGGAAAGGCGGGAAAAGCTGAAAAAGGGAAGTTTATTAAATTATATTATTACCTTACTTATCTTTCTTTTCTCTTATATAATTGATAAGGCGGTTTAACTATCACCCACTCTTCATACCTTCAACACTTAGCGAAATCTTCCACCTTCCAACTCTCTCTCAATCCTTCGAAAAATCTCTCTGTTCTTGCCAAAATGGCACCCAAATCCTCTATTTTTCTTGAACAAGTGAATTTCTTGAAACCCTATATTCATCAGGATCAATTTGCAGTACTCGATACCTTCGGTTTTCATAAACTGAACAAGGCCTTCGACCTTGTTAGAAGCTGCAAAGGTTTAAGATTTATGAATTGTTTCTTTTAACTACTCTATATCATGTGTGCTATGAAATTTCTCTTACTTACCTTGAAATTGTCTTTACCCATTGCATGTCTGTGTTCACTTGTATTGTAGTATAAAACGTCATATTCTGTAAACTGATATTGGGCGCTCATACTTCATTGATGGAAGGATAGTGCTTATATACATATATTGTCTTATTTTTGCTGTAGGTTTTCACAACATCGTCACCTCTCATCCTGTCCACTTCTTTCCCAAAGAAGTAGCTGCTTTTTATCTCTCATGGCAGGGAGAGAAGGGTGGAAACGAGGCAACCATCAGGGTTAGCAAGGGAAACACCCTCAGCAACACCACTTACAATGTTTTAAACATTATAGACAATGTATACAAGTTGAAAGATGAAGGTCTCTCCTTGGCAGACATCAGTGAAGACCAACTTCAGGAAGCAGCAGAGATGGTGATGGTAGTGCCCATATGTTACATGAACAAAATGTTCACTAGGGCACTACTTGCACCAGAATTCAAAATTATTTTTTAATTCATTTAGAGGATATTTCTGAACCACAATGGTTCTTACGACCAGGTCACCCCTGAGAAGTTCAAGATTTTGACTGCTGTGGTGCTTAACTTGCCAGTAAACTGGAGTAGAATATTATTCTATCTCTTGGCGAAGGAGGCCAAGATGATTATGTTTGTAAAAGGAGGGAACCCTGGGATCGAGGTGAAGAGGAGCATCTTAAGGCACTCCACAAAAATCAGCTACATGCTGGAATCCTTCTTTAGACAGCACAAATGGGACAATTCTGTTGAATTCAATAACAGATTGAGTTTCCCGAAGGATCAGCATCAAATAGAAATGTCTATGGGCATTTCTGCAAATCTGATTGCTAGGGTGACAGACCCAGTATATGCAAATGCCCTGATGGAAATGGGCAATTCTAACCCAATCTGGGTTCCTCCATCTGCCCCAACAGAAAAATCTACAAAATCTAAAACAACAAAAGAAAAAGCAATTGAGAGGACCCCCACCAAAAGAGTTACCAGGAGGGCAAGCTCAGTTGACACTGACACCTCCACCGCAGCCCAGCCACCCAAACCAAAAAGAAGAAGACTTCAGAAACTCGCTGATGAAGTCCAGGTCGAAGAACCTGCTGTTACTAGCCCTCAACAGGAGGTTGAGGAGGCAGAGATCATGGTGGGTGGACCACCAGAGAATGTAGCCCCCATTTCATCCTTGGACCCTGACCAGATCAAGGATAATTCCCCCGCCCATACTACAAGTCCATCATCTGCAGACCACCTAGAGCAGATTGATGAGGAGATCGAGGGAGAAGAGGAATCCACGGATGAGGAGGAGGAATTATAGAAGGCAGAAACGGTTGTGAGGATGCTAGAAACAGAAGCAGATCACTCCGTTCTGAGGACATTTCCTGGGATACAGATGACCCCAGACACATACGAAGCGGCCAGACGGCTCAAGTTTCTCTTGCTCGTAAAAGATAAAGAATTCTATGTCCTGGATGCTCTGCTCAGAACCAGATCAATACACGCATTGAAAATTGAATAAGCCACCCTGCTCAAAATCTTCACTGCATCTTCCATCGCTGAGCTAAGGGATACCTACAAACCAGATATCCTTGGTATGTCAAAATTTGAAGCAGAAGAACTCCAGATCGACCTTCGATCTGCATATGAGAAAGCAAACATGCTGGAGTTTTATGATAGTATTGAAGAAGCAGCTGCTGAGGAAGTAAGAGCTGAGGCAGTACCATCTGATGCTCACCAACAGGGTGCAGCTATAACAGAACCAGAACCAGATCAGCATCTAGCTGATGCTGGAGAGCAGACCACCACACAGGCTGAGGGGGAACCAGCTAAGACAATTAAAGCTCAAATTGCCGTGGTCAGCCACACACACGCAGAACATGAACCAGCTGGACAGAGGGTGGGAGGTATACAAACAGATAACATATACACCCCTGTTGTCGCAGCAAAAATGGATGAGTTTGTTGAGATGACAACATTGGAGGACATATTGATGACCCAGCATCAATCCCTGTCTAATGCACAAGTGAAAGATCTCATCTCTCAAAAAGTGGATCAGTACATGTATGGGACGCTCTCTACAGTCCAGGACGAGGCCATTCGCATTCTCACAGAGTTCAACAACCACCTGAAAACTCACGTTGACCAGGTTGACTCTGATTTGAGAAGGATATGCAAATTGAAACTGGAGGAGCTGAGCAAAAAGATGGATGATGATCGATCTGCTGCAGAAGAGAGAAAGGCACAGATTGATCAGACTCTAGAGACCATAAAGCTCAAGGTGAATGAAATATACAAGATTGTGACCGAATTTGCACAGAAAGAAAAGGACATGGTTCATACCATTATCAAGGAACAAACAGATGGCATAGCGGCTGATGTGATCAAAGAGGCCAATGCACACACAAGAGTCATGTTCAGGAAATTCGAAGCAGATGGCAAGAACTTTGTGGAAAGAAAGATGAGTGAACTGCGCTATCCAACAAAAACAATGATTGATGTTTACTTTGATGAAATTGGAATTATAAAAGAAGATCAGGAGGGCTACAACGCTGATCTGCTCAAGGCTAAGACATCCTTTCAAAAGCAGATCGATGATTCCAATCTCAACATCACATCACTGCTTACACAAAAGGTCGATACAGACAAGGAGATGAAAGAGATGAAAGAAGAGATCACCTCCCTAAGGGAACTCATCAATATGTATGTTGATGATGTCGAAAAGGGGGAAGGATCTGGGAAAGAAAAGAAGCAGTCTGTTGCGAAGGGGAAGTTGCAATCTGGTGCAAAACATGAAATGAAAAAGGCTCAAACTGAGCAGCAGATTGCACCAGAAAGCTCCAGCCCACCATCTGTCCCAACACAAAAAGTATCCAGATCATCCTCGAGCAAATCCAGTCAACCCTTGAAGAAGAAGAAACGATCTGGATTTGGTTGGTCATCATCTGCTCCCATCAGAACATCAAAAACTAAAGAAGCAGAGACCAACTGGGTCCCAGATAATTTAAAAGAGGGATGGGAAGGGTTGAGATATGGGTTTGTCATGTGCCGCTACTTTCTCAAAGAGCCTGCATACAGCGAGGGAACTCCTAATGAAGCTTTCAATCTTTATCTGGATATGAATGATGCAAGAGACTTAGTTGAGAGCATGAGAGAAGCTGCTGCAAGGGCAAAAGTTCAAATCACTGCCCCAGAGAGGGAATTTAGAACTTGCCCCAACATTCCTGGAACTGATCTGCCAGACAAGACCTTTCTGCTCACCTTCATAAACCAGCTTGCCGAAAATAGAGGCTACAAGATCGATGCTGAGGATCCTGACTACATAAGGCTGAGAGAAGGTGTCTATGAGAGCGTGCAACTAATCTCGGATGAAACAAGGGCTAAGATGAAGAAACAGCAAGAAGAAAGAAGGAAAAGCAGATAGAAAATCTCTATGATCTGTAATTCATAATTTGTTTTGATGAACTGTAATCTGATTTTGCCCTTATCTATTGAAAGTTCATTTGAGTATCTGATGACAAACTTTTATTGTCCAGAACATATATAAACTGTCTTAAATCGTTATAACCTAATAACGAATAATAATCAATCTGGTCATAAAACCAGATCACTCTTAAAAGAGCTATTAGGACATTTTTGTAAAGTGTGGTTTCGACATCATCAAAAAGGGGGAAATTGTTGGGAACCCTAATATATTTTTGGTTTTGATGATGATCCTTCGAAACACACTTAGTTCTTTTTTTTGTATTAAACTGTTCTACGTGTAAAATAGATCACTACTTTTAAAGTGAACTCTGTTAGAGAACAGATTAGTAGATGACTTGACATGTAAAGGAACTATTCCTATAGAAGTCATTTCTATAAATAGCGTAGGATGAAGGCCAAGACCTTATGCCAAGAAGGAATCGATCTGCTCTAACAGACAGCGACCAGATCACTGACCAGATCGTTGCTTACAGCGTAGCACCAGATCGATATAGTCATCAAACCACCAGATGACATCATCCTACACATCATACCATCTTGCCACGTCAAAAATGAAGTCCATCCGTTTGACACAAAGAAGGAAAGAAGACGTTAGCAATCTGCTTTCCATAAACTTGTAGATTGAGTCAACATTCTCTACATGGAAAGAACAGATATGATGGATATCATTGATTAGCAATCTACAAATCAATCTCATGCCAATCAACAAACGGCTGGAATTTTAAATTCAATGCCTATATATATTTGGAGCAATGATCTGGATTAATATACAACGCGCACGCAAGCTATATTGACAACTTACTCTCAAGCAATCTGTGATCCAGAACTAAGAGCTTCAAACTGTGATTCAGATCACACCAACCCAACCTCGATTCAAGTCTATCTTATCGAGAGAAAAGATATCACCTTGCTAGCTAGTAGTTTTCTAGTGGTAACGTAGAGCTAATCTGTTGTAAAGGGACACGCCCTTATTTCGTGCACAAGTATCTCTCTAGCTTTGACTGATACTTGTGACTCGTTCTCCACGAGTATAAACAAGCAGAGTATCCTAGTAGTGGATAATCTGGTCTAGATTTTGACCAGATCGTGGACGTAGGGATTTCCCAAACCACGTTAAACAGCTGTGTTCCCTATATTTTTGCTTTTTACTTTCAGTTGTTTATTATTCGAATCATTTGCACTATCATATAATCTGCATCTCAATCAATCTGCTAATACAACTTGATTAACCCTTAAGGTTTTCTAAACAAGAGCACCCATTAAATCCACCATATTTCCGCACGCACAATACTTTGAAAATAATAAGATCACTCTTATTATAATCTAAGTGTTTTCACTAGAGAGCAATCTGTTTGGACTAATCTGAGTATCAATCTGTTTTGTCATCTGCCGAGCAATTTCTTAAATAAGAATAGCTTGAACTCTCTAATAATTTAACAAGTAAACTGAAAAGTTTGTATTTGGTGTATGCCCCCCCCCCCCATACACCAAACCTTGCTCTTTCGGGACCAACAGTGGATAACCAATCTAGTTTTGATTGGACCGTGGACATAGGGGGTTTCCCAAACCAAATAAAAACAAATTGTGTGTTTTACCTTACACATTTTACTTTTCCAGTTGTTTATTCACTAACCCTGCATTTGCACTCAAACTTGCATATCTTTAATCAATCTGTTAATCGATCCGGTTGATATTTTCAAAGGTTTTCTAATAAGAGCATCAAACTAAGTCCACCATATTCCGCACACTACGCTCTATTAGATAACATATCACTCTTGTTATCTGCTTAGTGTAACTCATAAGAGAGAACTTGCCTGGATAGATTACTAATCGATCTAGTCTGTCAATCTGAGCAATCTCCTTTCGAGAAAGCTTAATCTCTCTGATTAATTAGTCAAGTAAACTGAAAAGTTTGTATTTGGTGTATTCCTCCCCCCCCCATACACCAAACCTTGTTCTTTCGGGACCAAAACCTACAAAGGAGCTGAATTTGTAACTTACCATGATCATGGATCCACTACACAGTCTACAATTATAGGGAACTGACTTGTTAACAATTTAACATTAAACATAATAAATAACAAACTAGTGATAGAAACATTTATTCTTATTAAAATGAAACTGAAAACAATTCTAATACATGGTCTAAGCATTAAGCATGCTTTGAGGTATATAAACCCTAACAATCTCCCACTTATACTCAAACATGCTTTAGAGTATACAATCTATGTCGTATGACATCAAAATTTCTCCCACTTATACCTAAAGCATGTGCCTTACGCGTCTCACCCCAAATCAATCTAAGTGTATTTCGAATGTATTACGGTTTAAGCTCTTTTTGAGAGGACCAGACAAGTTGTCCTCTGACACTACCTTTGACACTACTATATCGCCCCTCCGCATTATATTACGAATGATATGTTACTTCCTCTCAGTGTTTTTACTTTCCTTGTGGACCTGTGGTTCCTTCGAGTTAGTCACTGCACCAGTGTTATCACAATAAATTGTGACACTCGCAGGCATACTCGGAATCACGCATAGGTCCATCAAGAAGCTCCTGAGCCAAACTGCTTTCTTTGCGGCCTCTAAAGCGGCCAAAGTAAACACATACCCGTAGGTAGATTTCCCCTAGTCCCGATCTGTCTGAAAGTCATAATCGATGTAACCTAAACGACACAGTGAATCAGCCTGATATACCAAACAATACTCCTTAGTCCTTTTAAGGTATTTGAGTATGTTCTTTATGGCTGTCCAATGGCCTTTGCCAGGGTTGGACTGATATCGTGCTACCATGCCTACTGCAAAGCAGATATCCAATCTAGTACAGATCATAGCATACATGAGACTACCTACTGCAGAAGCATAAGGTACTTGTCTCATCTCATCTATCTCATCAAATGTCTTAGAACACATGTCTTGAGAAAGGACGATTACATGTCTGAAGGGTAGGAAGCCTTTCTTGGAATCTTGCATGCTAAAGCGTATAAGAACTGTCTCGATATATGATTCCTGAGATAGGCACAACATTCTCCTTTGTCGATCACGTATGACCTTGATCCCAAGAATGTGTCCTGCTTCTCTCATGTCCTTCGTATCGAATTGATTAGACAGTTATGCTCTAATGTCTTATAACATCTTCTTGACACTTCCAATCAAGAGAGTGTCATCTACGTATGGCACCAAGAAAACAACTACCTTACCAACACACTTTCTGCACACACAGCTTTCGTCAGGGCACTAATCAAATCCATTGAACTTGATAACCTGATCGAAATATTTATCGAATCCACTATAGGATAAATATTGAATTATCTTCATCCATTCAAATTACGGATGTAACCCTTCTTGTCATTAATTATTTCCCTCGTTTAAGATTTATTAAATCCATTCATTAATTGAGGTTACTGACAACTCAAAATTAATCAATATATTTATTCGTGGGTGATCCGGTTCAGACTTTGATTATTACATATGGAATAAATTCTAACCGGCTGGGTTACTTATGCAACAAAAATTATTGAACGCCTCACACGGATTTAATCAACTCATGTCACTGTGACGCGATTCCATGCAACTGACAGTCAAACACTTCTCGCTAAACCAATCACTACTACTCATAAACTGTTGGGAACCCCATAGATAATTTAAGTTTTGATGATGTTATCTCGAAAACACACTTGATATTATTCATGTTCTGTATTATTTCTATTTTGTCTCCTTGTAAGAGAAAGCTGAAGCAAGTCTAAGTCTCAGAAAGTTGGAGCACGACAACTTTAACAGAAAGTTGAATCAGTTGAACCAGCAAATCTTAGACA
>JAPKLX010001669.1:0-18866 GCA_026898415.1 Leonotis leonurus | reverse complement strand
GCTGTTTTAGCATTCTGTCTTGAGACTTGCTGTTTTAGCATTCTGTCTTGAGATTTGCTGTTTTAGCATTCTGTCTTGAGACTTGCTGTTTTTTTGAGTCTCTCTGGTTTTGAGTCTCTCTGGTCGAGACAACCTCTATCTTTCTGGTTGAATTGGTTTCGACCATCTGGTTTACAGAAACTAAGAAGAGGTACAGAACATGTATAGTACCAAGTGTGTTTTGTAAGAGCATCATCAAAACTTAGAATATTTTATGGGGTTCCCAACAATTTCCCCCTTTTTCATGATGTCAAAACCACACTTAGTCAGTGAAAAACAATGTAACTTGTATCATGTTCTGGACAGATAGGTTATTTGTTATTTAAGTTAAATAACAGTAAGCAACAGAAAAGATATGAAAACTCCAAATTCATTGATATATGAATTGATGAGTACAAAAGATCAGCAGAGATAGCAGAAGATAAGAAATAAAAACTATCTAGGAGAACCATCTAGCTGCTCTGCCCTTCTTCATCTTTTCTCTTTGTGCGTCGGATATCAGCTGAATGCTCTCATAGATACCATCTCTCACCCTGGTATAATTTGGGTCATGGTTGTCTATTTTGTAGCCTTTGATCTTTGCCAGTTGATTGATATAATTCAAAATATATGTCTTGTCTGGAAGATTGCTGCCTGGTATAGTTGGGCAGATCATGAATTCCTTCTCTGGTGCCTTCAGCTGGATTTTGGCCTCTGCTGCTGCTGTTCTGATTCTCTTTATAAGATCTTGATCTCTGAAATTCTCCAAGTAGCGGTTAAAATCTTCATCTGGGATCGATTCTGAATATGTGGGCTCTTTTAGGAAATATCTGTTCAGAATGAAACCCTGTTTAACCTTTTCCCAGTCAGCTTGATCATTCTCTGGAACCCATACGTCAGTTGGTGTCTTCTTTTGCAGAGATAGGTTCCAGGAGAATGGTTTCTTCTTTTTCTTCTTGGGCTGAGTGGTCGAAGCAGATGATTCCCTTGTTGCTCGTTCAGCAGATGAAGGCGAGGAGAAGGGAGTTTGAAAAGATTTTTCTTTAGCCTCCTGGGTAGCCAGCTTTCTCTCCCTCTCTGCCTGGTCTTTGTAAAATTGTGCTCTGAATACTGGATCACAGGCTTGATCCATGCTTACTCCGAACAACAGAAGCTCAGCAATCTGATCCCCTTCATCAACTGGTTTCTTGCCTTTGTCGCTCGGGGTATGAGATGCTGGTTGGGCTGGTTCTGTTCCGACCAGAGTAGGGTCTGGTCTCGGTGGTGTGGTTGGTCGAGGTTGAGCTGGTGCTGGTGTTTCTGTTCCAGCATCTGTGGCTTCAGATAAGCCCTTGCTGCTTTTGCTTCCCTTACCTCCCTTGCCACCAGAGATTTCCCCCTTTTTGACATCATCAAAAACGGTATTGATGAGTGCACGAAGGGAGATTATTTCCTCAGACATTTGTGCCATCTGCTTCTCAGCATCTGTTTTGAACCCGAGCAGAAAATTAACGGTCTGGTCAGTGTCATTGAGTTTCTGCTCGAGCCTGCTGTTCATGATTGACAGAGTCTTGTCATAGGTTTCTTGATGGTCTTCAACAGCAGCAAGACGGTTGTTCTGTTGCTCAAACTCTTCTGGGTTTGGATAAAGGAGATCATTTAAGACAGCGACCTGGTTTTTCCGCATCAGCTCCACAAATTTCTCTTTTTCAAAAAGAGCTAGATGGGAGTGGATGGACAGGTCAGTGTCTTCCTTGAGTTGGGCAGCGAGTGCACTTCCTTTCTTGTCAACAGCAGCACTGATTGATTCATCTTGTTTGGCCAGCAGGTCAGCAAGCAAGGCAGTGGCCTTTTCTGCTTTTTCGTCTATGCCTTTTAAACGCAGATGGATCTTGTTCTGATCAGCTTCGTGTACCTCTCTTTCATCATCCATTTTCTTGTTCAGATCATCCCTGATCTTTCTGATTTTCCCCCTGAGGTCTTTATCCATGTCGTTGACGTAGTCCTTCTGGTGTTGGTTAAAATCAGAAAGGATCTGGGTAGCTTTTTCCTGTAGGATGTTGCAGGTGTCTGTCAAACAGTCTTCAACTCGAAGTGTGATGAGATTATCGAGTTGATAGTTGTTGAAAGGTCGTGTTTCTCTTTCCAGCAATTCTTCCAGAGTGTAGAAGTGCACGTGTTTCTTCAGTTTCTGTGCTGCTCCCTGTGTGTAGAGCTCATTGGTGGGTTCTCCTCCAATGGCCTGGCCAATAGGTTCATCATCACCTGAGTCGAGGTCGATGATGGGTGTTTTCTTGGGAGACTGTCTTGTGGAAGGTTCACCCTGTTCAGCTTGGTGATGTTGTTCTGTTGGTACAGCTTCGTCCATTCGGACATCAGGGTGTGGTGTGTGCAGGTCAAGATTTAATGCTGTTGCCTCCTGCTTCATGAGGTCAGAGATGAGCTGGTGGTATTCTGCTCTGACCTCCTGGACGGTAGTAACCTGGAGTAGACTTAGTAGTGTGGCTTCTTCTTTCTTCAATTCATCAATTGATTTGAGTTGGAGCAGGGCATCAAATACATAGTACTCGCTATCCTTGACCAGCAAGTAGAATTTGACACGCCTTGCTGCTCCCAAACTCTCGGGCAGTTGGTTAATTCCAGGAAACTCCTGTATGACAGAATGTTCTGCCTCATTCTCCAGCAGGTTGATGACATTCTCTGCTTGTTGTCTTCTGGCATCCTCCTCATCAGTTGAGTCTCCTTCCTCTTCTTCTTCACTGATCCTTTCCATTCTGCTTGGAGAAGGAGTAGCTGTTCTGGCGGGAGAAAAATCTTTCTCCGGATAACTTGTTTCTGGTTGAACCTCTGCTGTTTCTGGTTGTTCTGTTGCTGTCTGTGGTGCCTCTTCTTCTTGTTCTGGCATGTCAGACTGTTCTGCTATTGGTGCTGGTGGTGGTGATGATTCTTGAACCTTCTGGAGTCTGCGTTTCTTCTGTTTAGGTTGGGATGCAGACGTTTCTGTTTCAACTGAACTACCTCGCTTGACTGAAGTCTTGCGAGTGGTCTGTTCTCTCACAACCTTCTCTTTTGTGGATTTTCCCTTCTGCTTCTCCACACCTCTAGAAGGTGGCATCCAAGTAGGGTTGGAACGTCCCATTTCCAGTGCAGCAACACGGTGCATTTCATCAGGTATCTTGTTGAAGAATTGTGGTGCTAGTCCCAGAGACATTTCCAACTGGTGTTGGTCCTTGGGAATAGAGTGATGAATGTTGTATTCTTCAGCATCATCCCAGACTTTCTGCTTGAAAAACCTCTCAATCATCAAGCTGATCTTTGTGGAGTGTCGCAGATTCCTCCTAACTTCCACAGAAGTTCCTCTGCCTCTACTGTCTTTGGTATAAGTGATCAATTTTGCTTCTTTGGCCAATAGTTCAAACAGGATCCTGCTCCAGTTGACTTGTAGATTAAGAACTACAGCTGTGAGGATTCTGAATTTTTCAGGGGTCACTTGATCATAAGTCCCGCTGTGATTTAGAAAAATCCTCTGTACCAACTCCAGTAGCAACTTGTATCCAGGTTGAAGCAGAGATCTCTGGAACATCCTTCCAGTGTAGGAGATAGGAATCACCATCACGATTTCAACAGCTTCTTGTAATTGTGCAGGGGTGATCTCTTCCAAGGACAACCCTTCATCCTTCAGCCTATAAGCTTGGTTAATCATCTCTATCACGTTGTAGGGAGTCTTACTCATTCTGTCTCCAATCGGCATCAAGACATTGGCTTCAAAGCCATGCTTGTCATTTTGCCATGTCAAATAGAAGGATCCCACTTGTTTTCCCAGAAACATCTTAGGATGTGAAGTAACAATGTTGCAGAAACCTTTGCATCAAAAGAACATTCACACAAGTATATACATATTCATCAGTTCATATGAACAAGCATAAGTTTTGCACAAAAACAGTAATAAAACAGTTCATAGGTCAAGGAGACACAGAGTATGCAATAAACTGCAGATATGAAGAAGTTTGAATAAATTGAAAACCTTTGCAGCGTGAGACCATGGCAAAGATTTCCTCAAGTTTTCGAAAACCGTGAGTTTCAAGTACAGCATACGGTTCAGGTGTGAGAAACTTCTGAACCTCAGCTACGTGTTGAAGAAAGAGTGAAGTTTGGGGTGCCATAGTCAAACGCAAGAATGTTTTTGAGAAGAGATTTGCAGAAGATATGGGAAATTCTTAAGTGCTTAGAAATTTTGAGAAGTGCTCAGTGCGATAAAGTGAAGGTGAACAGTTTAGGAGAAGATATCGCAAATATATAACAAAATAATTAAGCAAAAAGAAATAAAACAGAAAGAAAATCGAAGAGTTGAAAAGATTTCCTCCCTTTTTAGATTTTTCCCGCTTCAGGATTTGTTTTGCCGCCTTTCCTTGCGTGAGATGTACGCTCGAGATCCTAGGGTTTATATGCGAGCGTGTGAGTATCTCTTACTTTTGGCAACTTTCCTTTTCCTGTTTCTTGCAGGGATTTCCTCGATTCCAGTTCCCAAAGTTGAGCTAATCATGACGAAAAATAGAAGATTTAGTAAATCTAGGGTAAAATATCTTTTACAGCCCTGTAACCTAGGAGAGTGACGTCTTTTATCTTGACGCTTCAATTTCCTTAAAAGTTCCCCCTTGACTTAGCATTTAGGAAATAATTTTCACATGGCTTTTTCGTCAATTTATTGAGAAAATTATGCCACGTGTATTTTATTTCAACTGAGCTTTCTGTCATTCTTGCAATTAGCTTTCTGGTAGCTTTCTGGTAGTAGCTATCTGGTAGCTTTCTGGTCATGGCTATCTGGTAACTTTCTGGTAATCTAGACTGAGTAGTCCAAGTTTTCCACACAGCATCTTGAATCTTTCCTCTGGTAAAGCTTTAGTTAATATATCAGCACGTTGGATGTCTGTATGAATCTTCTCAATCTTGATATGCTTTCTCTCTACATGATCTCTAATAAAATGATGTCTCACATCGACATGTTTGCATCTTGTGTGGAGTACTGGATTCTGTGTTATAGCTATAGCACTTGAGCTGTCACAGAATATAGGTATCTCCTTCACATCAATCTCATAGTCTCTTAGTTGCTGTTTCAACCATAGTATCTGTGCACAACAGCTTCCAGCAGCCATATATTCTGCTTCTGTGGTTGATGTAGCAACAGATGTCTGTTTCTTTGAAAACCAAGATATCAACTTGTTTCCAAGGAATTGACACGTCCCAGAGGTAGACTTTCTGTCCAGTTTGCATCCTGCATAATCTGAATCAGAATAGCCTGTAAGCTCAAAGTTATCATCTTGTGGATACCAGAGACCAATGTTAGCTGTTCCCTTAAGATATCTAAGTATCTTTTTGGCAGCTTCCATATGTGATTCTTTAGGATTGGCTTGATATCTGGCGCAAACTCCAACTGCATATGTGATATCTGGACGACTTGCAGTAAGATATAACAGAGAGCCAATAATTCCTCTGTATTGTGTGATGTTTGCTGGTTTTCCTTCTGGGTCTGGATCTATCTTTCCATTTGATTGCATTGGAATTTTAACTGTTCTGCTGTCTTTCATTCCAAACTTGACTAGCAGATCGTTGATGTACTTTGCTTGATTAACAGAGATACCATCTGGTAGTTGCTTTACTTGCAGACCTAGAAAGAAATTCATCTCACCCATCATGGACATTTGGTATTTGTTCTTCATTAGTTCTGCAAATTTGTCACACAGATAGGGAGATTGTGATTCAAAGATTATGTCATCGACATATATCTGGACCAGCAGAATATGTTCTTTGAGTTTGATGACAAACAGTGTCTTGTCAACAGAACCTCTTCTAAAGCCTGATTCCAGAAGGAATGTTGATAATGTTTCATACCACGCTCTGGGTGCCTGTTTCAACCCATAGACAGCTTTGGCTAGTCTATATACTCTCTGGTCAGGATTTTCTTCTTCAAAACCAGGTGGTTGCTCAACATATACTTCTTCTTCAAGTATGCCATTGAGGAATGCACTTTTGACATCCATCTGGTATACTTTGAATCTCTTGTATGCAGCATATGCTAAAAATAGCCTAATTGCTTCCAATCTGGCCACTGGTGCAAAGGTCTCATCAAAGTCGATACCTTCTTGTTGATTGTATCCCTTTGCAACTAGTCTAGCCTTGTTTCTGACGACTTCTCCATTCTCATCTCGTTTGTTTTTGAATACCCAGTTTACACCTATCACCCCTTGATGTTTTGGTCTGTCTACCATATACCAGACTTGGTTTCTCTTGAACCTATTGAGTTCTTCTTGCATAGCTATGACCCAGTCTGCATCTCTAAGTGCTTCATAGGTGTCAGAGGGTTCAACACGTGATAGATAACAACTGAGAAGTGCACTTTCTCCATGCATTCTTCTGGTTCTCACTCTATCTGTTGGGTTCCCAACAATCTGTTCAGAAGGATGGTTTTCTTGAATCCATTTCCTTCTGCTAGATATCTCTTCTTCTGATACCTCAGGTTCTGGTTCATTTGCTGGGTCCTCAAATTCTGGATGAGATGTTTGAAAAGGATTTTCAGTTTCTGGTTCCTCTTGATCATTATTCCAACCATTTGAATCTCTTGATTCTTCGGGTTGATCTGGTTCTGGCTCATTAGTATTGTTTCCTCCTTCTAGCTGATTGTCTTCTGGTGTAGTTAAGGTTGTCTGTTCTGTTCCCCCTTGCTGCAAGTTTACTGCTTCAGCACTGGTTGGAACTTCAACTTCATTCTCTTCTGATGTATTCCAGATTAGAATATCTTCTAACAGAATCCCTTTTGCTTTCTGGTTCTTGTTCTGGATTAATTTCTGGTTTTTGTTCTGGTCTTGTTCTGGTGTTTGATCAGCATCTAGGTCTCTGTCACTAATAACAGATTCATCAAAAACAATATGAGGTGTTACTTCCACAATGTGAGTCCTCTGGTTAAAAACCCTATAAGCTTTGCTGACATCAGAATATCCCAAGAATATTCCTGGATCAGCTTTGCTATCAAAAGTTTTCAACTGAGATTTCCCATTATTGTGAATGTAACACTGACAGCCAAAAGAGCGAAAATAATGAATCCTGGGTTTTCTGTTGTTCCATATCTCGTAGGGTGTCTTCCCATGTCTGATTGTAACAACTGATCTGTTCTGTGTGTAGCATGCTGTATAGATGGCTTCTGCCCAAAATTTCTTTGGCAATCTGGTTGCATTGAGCATAGTGCGAGCTGCTTCTTTTAATGATCTGTTTCTTCTCTCAACCACTCCATTCTGTTGAGGAGTTCTTGCAGCAGATGTTTGATGAGAGATTCCCATCTGGTTGCAATATTCTTCAACTTTCTGGTTTAGGAATTCTGTTCCACGATCTGTTCTTATGGTGGTAACAGAAGCTTCCTTTTTCTTGGTAATCTTGTTGAGAAAGTTTGGCAGCTTCTCCAGAGTTTCTTTCTTCTTATGCAAGAATATTACCCAAGTAAATCTTGAATAATCATCAATGATGACTAGGGTATATTTCCTACCATTTATACTTAATGGTTTAACGGGACCAAATAAGTCTAAATGTAGTAACTCTAGTATTCTGGTTGAGCTCTGGGCAGATTTGCTTGAAAAAGATGTTCTGGTTTGTTTTCCAGCTTGACATGCTTCACAGATGTGATTCTTGTCATATATTTGATCTGGCAGTCCTTCAACTAGTTTCTCTCGGGCAATTTTATTGATTGTTTTAAAGTTGAGATGGCTTAATCTTTTATGCCATAGCCAACTAGTTTCTGATACTGTCTTAGTGACCAGACAGGTTTCTATCTGATTGTTCCATTGCACAATATATAGTCTATCCTGCAATATCCCGGTAAGGAGTATCTCATCTCCTTCCTTGTTCTTCACCAGACAGTTGTTAGTGTCAAAGATAATTTGATTACCATTGGTGCAGAACTGACTTACAGAAAACAGATTGTGGCTGAGACCTTCAACATATGAAACATTTGAGATGGTGGTCTTGCCAACTTTTATGTTTCCATATCCTCTGGTATATCCTTTTGAATTACATCCAAAAGTGACATGAGGTCCTGGTTTCTCTATGTAGTCTGATAGTAGGTTTTTGTCACATGTCATGTGTTTTGAACAGCCACTATCAATTATCCAGATTGATCCTTTTGCAATCTTGCTTCTTCTTGCAGCCTTCTGGTCCTGCAATTAAATAGATTTAGCTACCCTTTATTGTCTGGGTGCTTGGTTATTAGCAAAGATCCCTTTTTGAATCCAGAATAGCTTTAAATTTGGAACAGTAATGTAGCTGGTGATGATATTCCCATTCTCATCAACAATGGACTTTGAGTGAAGAACAGATGGATGGTATCTCTCTGATTTTTTGCTTTCTGCTTTCTTCTGTGATGTCCTGTTGACTTTATTTTTGGGCTGTTGTTTAGATTCAGTGTAGTTAGCAGGATGTCCTTTGGTTTGATGATATTGTCTGTTACCAACTTGTTTAACCATCATCTTCTGGGGAAGATCTTTCTTATTTTTCAAGTTTATAACTTGATCTGGTATCTGTCTTCTTTCTGGTACGAATTTTATTGGACCTGCTGCTTTTTCTGTGTGACCTGGATATCCTAATCCAGAAGTGCCTTTCTGTTGTATGTTGATGAGCAGTTTGGCACGTTCATCACTTCTGTAGATCATATCTCTGCCTTTCTTTATCTTTTCTTCAGCAATGTTGTTCCTATTTATAAGATCTTTGACTTTTGAGTTCAAGGAATGAATCTCACTGTCTTTGCTCTTGATCTGTTCTTCCAGAACATTGATGTTAGCAACAAATTTAGTGTTTGCTTTACTCAATATCTCTTCAGTTTTCTTCAATCTGTCATTTTCTTCAACAACTTCTTTGAAAAGTCTCTTGATACTTAAGTAGCTCTTGAACATTTCATTAACTTCATTCCATGAATATTCATCTTGGTCTTCTATTTCCTGATCCAGGTCGATATCATTTGATGAATTAGAGTTGCAAGAGTTTACCTCTACATCATCTAGACCGTTGTCTAGTCCTGCATAGCATTCATCCCAGTCTTCTTCTTCTTTAGCAAAGAATGCTTCATCATCTTCTGTTGAACTATCAGATAGATGGCTGGAGCTGGAATCATCTTCTTCTTTTTCTTCTGCTATCATGGCTTTACGTTGAGCTTTTAGCTTTCTGTCCCTTTTAGCTCGTAGTTCTTCTCTCTGGCTTTTGGATAGATCAGGACAGTCTGTCTTGAAGTGTCCTGTTCTTCCACAACCATAGCAAGTATAGTCAGTAGGATTAGTGATTTTACCATTACCTCTACTTTCTGTTTTGTCATCAGATCGTTCTGCTTCTTTGTTCTTCTGGTATCTACTCTTGTTGTCTTTGTAGAACCTTCGATACTTTCTTGATCTGACTTCCATCTTGTCCATTCTCTTAGCAATCAGTGAGAATTCTTTCAGTAACTTATCATATCCTCCTTCTTCTGATGCAGTAGATGATGTTGATTCATCTGTTTTGCACTTCGCTTTGAAGGCAGTCTCTTTCTCCTTCTTAGTGCTAGTTTCATTCTTCTTGCTGGAGGAGTGATCTGATCCATGTATCCTTCTGATATCACATTCATGGACAGCCAGATGATCAAATAGTGCTTCTACAGACAGTTCATTGAAATCAGCACGTAGAGGTTGCATAGCTGAATAGATTTCCCAACTTGGTGGTAAGGCTCTAAGAATCTTGAGATTCTTCTCTCTCTGTGTATACTTATCCTTCTTGAAGGCAGACACTTCAAGTAATACTTCAGTGAACCTGTTCTTCATTTGTTCAATAGTTTCTCCAGGCTTCATTTTGAATTCATCGAACTTATTACATGCTAGGGATAGCTTGTTCTCGATCATAGCTTCAGATCCTAGGCTGAGATCTCTTAGTGCTTCCCACATTTCTTTGGCTGTATCAAGATCTTGGATCTTGGCCAGATGAACTCCTTTCACAGTACTGGAGATAACCCCTTTAGCAAAATCATCAAGATTTGCTTCTCTTCTTTCTTCAGAAGTATACTTTCTGGGGTCTTACAGTACAGTTTCCTTGACTGCTCCTGTCTCAGTGATACGAGTGGTTTCTTCTGTAATAGCCAAAGGTCCTTCTTCTATCACCTTCCACATCAGGCAGTGATGAGCTTTGAGACACATTTTGATTCTGAAGCTCCATTCTCTGTAACCTTGGATGGAGAATTCTTCGCATGCCCTGATAACAGATGATTCCATAACAGATAATATGCAGATGATGAAAAGATTTTCTAGATCTATTCAAGTTGACCACGCAGGTATTAACCTTGTGAAACAAAACAATGGTCAGTTTGAACCACTGCTCTGATACCACTTGTTGGTACCGAAAGAGCAAGGTTTGGTGTATGGGGGGGAGGGGGGGAATACACCAAATGCAAACTTTTTCAGTTTACTTGACTATTTCAAACAGAGAGATGTGAGCTTTCTTAAATACAGATTGCTCAAGTTGATAGAACAAAGTGATTATCTAATCGTTTAGGTTCTATCCAGATAAGATCTCTCGAGTGAGATATACAAAGCTGAAAGTAAGCGTGAACTTAATTTCCAACAATGTACTGTGTGCGGAATAATGGTGGACTTAGTCGGTGCTCTTGTTAAGAAAATCTTTTGAAAACTTAATCGAGTATTTAGAGGTAGATAAAGAATGCAGATTTGAATGAGTATGATAGATGCAGAATAAAAACAACTGAATATAAAATGCAGAATTTAAATGGCACAGTTATTTTTACGTGGTTCGGGAAACCCCCTACGTCCACGGTCTAATCCAAACTAGATTAGATATCCACTACTAGGATACTCTTCTTATTTAACCTCGCTGAGAACGAGCCACAAGTTTCAATTACAAACCTTATTGAAACTTATGCACGAATAAGGGTCGTGTCCCTTTACAACTTACAGAAAACTACTGTAAACAGGCTATCTTCACGTTAATCCACTAGAAAACTACTAGCTAGTAAAGATCTCCTTCTTCTCTCGATAAGACAGACTTGAATCGAGGTGTGATTGTTATCACGAACGGTTTGAAGCTTTTTGTCTGATTTTGGAGATAGAATGCTTGAGAATATTTCTGTATATAGCGCTTTTTCGTGTTATATCAGACTTTTTAAACTTCAAACATATATAGGCTCTGAATTTTAAATTCTAGCCGTTTGTTGATTGACGTGATTTGATTTGTGGATTTGTCAATCAATTATATCTCATCTTTCCTTGTAGAGTTGTTGATTAAATCTTCTATGATTGGTAAGCAGATCATCTGTGATTGCTTTCCTTCTCCATGTCAATCAGTGATTCAATTTTCAAATCTTCAATGGAAAAGTCTTTAATGCTTCATCGACAGGTTTGGTTCTGCTCTTTCAGGTTTGCTTCTAACCTTGTGGTTTTGTCCTCTCTGGTCTAGTGTCTTTCTGGTTGAGTATTGACTTAGACATTTTCTGGTTGAGGTACTTTCTGGTAGAGCATAAGTTAACCTACTCTCTGGTTGAAGTACTTTCTGGTAGAGTATACATTAACTACTTTCTGGTTGAAGCATCTTCTATCTTTCTGGCTGAAGCTTTTCTGGTTTCAACTTTCTGTTAAGGTTGACTAGCTTCATTTTCTGTTTGAGACTTTCTGGTTAAACATTCTCTCTTGAGACTTGCTGTTTTAGCATTCTGTTTTGAGACTTGCTGTTTTAGCGTTCTGTCTTGAGACTTGCTGTTTTAGCATTCTGTCTTGAGACTTGCTGTTTTAGCATTCTGTCTTGAAACTTGCTGTTTTAGCATTCTGTCTTGAGATTTGCTGTTTTAGCATTTTGTCTTGAGACTTGCTGTTTTTTTGAGTCTCTCTGGTTTTGAGTCTCTCTGGTCGAGACAACCTCTATCTTTCTGGTTGAATTGGTTTCGACCATCTGGTTTACAGAAACTAAGAAGAGGTACAGAACATGTATAGTACCAAGTGTGTTTTGTAAGAGCATCATCAAAACTTAGAATATTTTATGGGGTTCCCAACATGTATGTTATGATCCAAACTAGATTCTGGTTTTTCCTCATAGGTCAAGTCGGGGTTTAACATCATCTCCTCTTGATGGATGATATGCTTAGGTTTGAAACTGTACTTCCGGAGTTGTAAAGCGTGAAAAACGTTGTGTACATTCCTAAAGCTTGGCGGCAATGCCAGCTTATATGCGAATGGTCCTATCCTTTCGAGAATTTCGTATGGTTCGACAAATTACCTTTACACATTTGTACTTCGGAACGAATCCCGTCGAGCACTTTAACATACTTGTACTCCGGAACGAATCCCGTCGAGTAACTTTATCAATGAATATTATATCATAACTTAGTGTATCTCTCTAACTGTGAGAAGATATCACTCTAATCATTACTCTATTTCTTTCCAGAATTTTGACTCCTAGTTCTACGTCACTGGGTTGCACATCCACTGAAGGATGGTTGTTTCTCTGAGGTGGCGGCATAAGCGTAACCTAACTTTCATCATAAGGAATCTCATTCTTATCTTCATCCTAAACTTTATCCCTTCTTCAAAGTGGCATACGGTAACATGGAGACAACCCACGTTACAATATACATACTTAATGTTAGCACTTACTATATGTCCTCAACATATAAAATCTCAAAACTGAAATCATGGTACTTAGATAGCCATATACCGAATACGTCTTAGTTCTGAAGGTTTAAGAAAATTTTGTGATAACTTATCAATCATGAAGTCCACAGTTTCCTTTTTATCCTTTATTTAATTATTTTATAGTCGTGTATCCTAACTTTACCACCAAGGGTGAAGCACGGTCGTGACACTAAGCCAATCACTACCGCCCAAGATATCACTATTTAGAGTTACAAAAACCCGCAAGCGTAGATGAATCAAAACAACGTATAATCAACCGCCTATACTAATGTCATCATCAAAGATTAAGAAATGAATTAATTTCCGAGACCTCATTTTAAGTATCAACACGTTTGAACTTATCTCACCGTGAAACCTCTTAATATGTATACGTAAATCACGTGTATCCGCTTATACATACCTACATTATTCTACGGGCTAAGGTCAGCTCTAGCATCAAATGATATCGCAACCTTTACCTTCTAGACTGTTGAAGTCTATCTAGACTGTTACTTTATATTACAAATGAGTCGACTGTGTTACCTTCTGGGATCATCGATCCACCACACAGTTTACAATTGTATTTAATGGACTTGTTTGCAATTCGATATATAAAAATAATAAATATCAAACCAATGATAGAAACATTTATTCTCATTAAAGTGCAATTGAAAACAAGTCTGATACATCGTTTAAGTATAAATCATACTTTGAGTTATACAAACCCTAATAAGATGAACAACTTTTGTTGTTAATTAACAATGCAGTTTTAGTTGCAGGCACACCCGATAGTTGGAAATGGAAATCGTCTTCTGGACGCCAATACTATTAGAGTTTGTATAGATCAAAGCATGCTTAATGCTTAGATATTGTAACATACTTGTTTTCGATTTCAAATAAATGTTTCCATCATTGGTTTGTTATTTATTATTTATGATTATTTAATTGCAAACAACTTCCTTTCTACAATTAAAGATTGTGTGGTGGATCAATGATCACGGAAGGTAACACAGTCAGCTTCTTTGTAGAACAAAGTACACATCCTAAACAGACTTGGACAGTGTAGTCGGCAAAAGGCTGCAGTATCATTTGATGCGAGAGCTGATCTTAGCCCGCATAATGATATCAGTATGTATATCCTGTCAGATGTGCTTGTATATATATATATATATATATAGGGGTGGCTTCAAGTAAAAAAGAGGTAAATAGTAGGAAATAAGAATCGATCAAGAGCGTCTATTTGAATTGATCTAATGGCTATAATTGATTCCTTAATTATCTCCTTAATTTTTAAATTTCAGGTTGCATTTGAAAATACAATGCAACAAGGGTAATCAGTATTTTTATCCTACTGGACGGTTTTGGTGGATATTTAAATTGATATACATCCCATAAATTATGCAACTGCAGTAAGGAAAGAGAATACCACCGTTTGTTTATTGTTGCATAATTTACATTAGATATATATGTAGTGTTGCATTGTATAGTTACACAATTTGCATTACACACACACACACATATATATATATATTGTACTACTACTTAATTTTTGGTAGTTGGAGAAATTTATGGATGATACAATCTTCCAAAATTATTTGAAAAAATAACTCTCATTTCAAATTATGAGACTTTTAATTGGAAAATGCAACTGAAACCCACTTCATCCATGCGTTACCGATTTACGCCATGTTGATTTACAATCAAACGTGTGATGCATTACGTTATATTTATTGATGCATTGTAGTTTGTGAAAAATTATAAATTGGTTGGTACTAAACATATTTCATTCTAATTAAAATAACAATGCAATTTACATGTATATACCAATGCAATTCACATTTAAGTGTAGTGCAGCATAATATTATTAAAGAGTATAGAGATAAACTAACATTGCAATTTATACATATATGATAATGCAATCCACATGTATATTTATCGACTTTGCGCCAGAGACGCCCATGCCCATATCTGACCGGTGGCGAAGGTGGTATGGCTGTGGATGACAACGATGCAGGTGTCTTTGATTGCCGAAATAACGGATATCGTTGTCGTGGGGGGCGGAGATTGATTTTGCCACGAAAGCTGCACAAATGGAGGCGCAACTGATAAGCGTCGGTTGTGCCGCCGTGTCAGTTTTGGTAATCTGAGCATGGGAGTGGATGTGACAGAATCGGCGGCGGCGAAGTCAAAATTCGAGAGAGAAGGAAGGCGGCAACGACATTGAAGAATCAGTGAGGAGATCTAGTTTCATCTACAAAATATTTTCTCTCTCATTCCATATAATATAATATTGTAACTGCAATTCTATAATTAAGGAATGAATTTCTCTTTCATCGCACAAATTACGTATTTAACCTTCTAATAATAATTATATAATATTTTATTCATTTAAAATTTAAAATTATGCAGTTAATTGTGTGCCATAGGATCTCAATTATGAATGACCTAGATTACTTCCTATTTCCTATTCAAAAATCACTTTTTATATAATCTACATTATATATATATATATTGTGAGGTTTCATAGTGAAATATGTTTTTCGTGATGTTTCTTAGAACGAAGTCTCAGAATTTATTTATTTCTCAATATGTGGATGATGACATTAACATACGAGCTAGTTATGCACTGTTTTGATTCATTTTCACTTGCGGATTTCTCATAACCCTATATAGTAATGTTCTGGGTAGTGATAATTAGTTTAGCGAGAAGTGCTTGACTGTTAATGCATAGAGTCGCGTCTCGATGAACTCTGAGTTGAATAAATCTCCGTGAGACGTTCATAAAGATTTATTATATAAGAATCCAGATTGGTTGGAATTTATGCCATATATAATAATTAAAGTCTAAACCGAATCACTCAGGAATAAATAAATTAATTAATTTTGAATTGTCAACAAACTCAATTAATTAATGGATTTAGAAATCCCAAAATGTGGGAATAAATTATTAATTAAAGGATGATTACATCTGTAATTTGAGTGAGTGCCAGATAGTTCAATATTTATCCTATAATGGAGTCGATAAATATTAATATAAAGATCTATACTATATTATATTTCCTAGAACAATTAATTGAAAGTTAAAATTAACTTAGCAAATTATTTAATTAAAGCCAAAGTTTGACAGAGTCGATTAATTAAATTTAATTGGGTCAAATTGACTTAAGAAATAATTAATTATGATTTTGACTTGTTCATAATTAATTGGATAAAGATGAAAATATTAAGACATTTAGTTGGACTTTGACTTATATTAAAGGTTCATGCCCATTCTCCTTAGAAGCCCTAACATAGTCCTAATTATTTGTATAAAAGGAGGGGAGGGGGCCAAACATTTAAGAATTCCTACTCTATAATTTTCGGCCATTAGCAGTATTTCAAAATGCTAATTTTCAAAAATTAGGGCAATCAAACCCTTGATTTTCGAGCTCCCCCTAAATAGAGTTTGAAAGATTATTGCCCACACGATAGTCAGTTCGTAGGCAGAGTAATAGGTTAGAACTCCAATTCAATCACTGAACATGCTTGTTCTGAAATGATTGATGATCAATGTGCCAAACTCATTTCGTTTTTGCAGACAAAGATGTCCAAAAGAAGCAACAACTTAGGTTCATCAACAACTCCTTCAATCTCACAAAACCAATCTAATCCTTCAGCTTTCATATATGTTGGGAATCCCACAATATTTTAAGTTTTGATGATGTTCTCTCGAAACACACTTAGATTTCATTTTTTCTTGCTAGATCTCAATCTGTTCTACATGTACCAGATCACTACAATATAAAGTAAATCTGATAGAGGACATGATCTTAGTCCAGATTAGAAGATGACTTGGTATGTAAATGATCTTATCCTATAGAAGTCATTCCATTTTTTTTATTGTTCGTGTACCAGATCACTAGCAGATTGAAGCAAGCAAATGATGTAACAGATGGTCACTAAGTTAGTTCTGTCAGAACACTCACAGAAGATTCTACCATGCTTTGGAGCATATTTTCTGAAAGCCAGAGTGACTACTAACCAGATCGATATCAATCTGGTGTGTCCAGATCGATGTTTGAAGCTGAACCAGATGATATCAGATTATTCATCAGTCAAATGACAATCATGTGTTTTGACCATATTAAACTGATGATGAATCCCAAACTCATTGCCACATCACGTGAGTTGTCAAATATGGAAGGAAAATCGATCAATATGCGAAGAAGGAAAGTAGTACCTGTCAACGATCTTCTTTCCATATTTATTGAAGATTCAGTCAAATCTTTCCATAGGCAAGAGGAGATATATTATGGATTCACTATCCTTGATTGGTAAATCACATTTACTTCAAACCAATCAAGTTCAACGGTTATAAATTAAAATTCTACACCTATAAAAGCTTGGAACAAAGACTGGAAGAGTACAAGACTATCATCTACGATCAACAAGCTGTTACTCTGTCTAGAAATTATCTCATTCTTTGAAGCATTCACTTGATAAGATTTCTACTCACCAGATCGTGTTCGAAGCTGTTTGTGATCGAAATCACACCACTTGATTCAAGTCTGTCTTATCGAGAAGAAGAAGGAAGATAACTTCACTAGTCTGTCTTATCCAGTTACAATAGTTTTCTGAAAGTTGTAAAGGGACACGACCCACCCTTATTCGTGCATAATTTTTGTTGGGAACCTTTTTGATGATTGTGGAAATCATTATTTATATGTTTTGATGATGCGAAACCATATTATATATATGCATAATATTATATATGCAAGCATTCTTAACGAGGACAGATCGATAGAAGATCAATAGCAGATCGATGGACAACTAGCTGTTTATAAACTCCAGCAGCTAGACATCAACTGAAAGGTGTTCAACCAGAAAGGTGTTCAACCAGAAAGGTGTTCAACCAGAATGGTGTTCAACCAGAATGGTGTTAAAACAGAAAGGGTCAACCAGAAAGTTAACTTTGACAGAGAGTTGAAGCAGAAAGTCTCAACCAGCAAGTTAACTTTAACAGAAAGTTGAAACAGAAAGTTGTTCAAACCAGAAAGAGTTGAACCAACCAGACAGAAGTGGCAACAGATCGATAGAGCTATCTAAACCAGCAGATGACATTTGCCACGTCAGTATTAAAGCCCATCCATTGAGAATTGGAAGGAGAATCACTGATTGACATGAAGAAGGAAAGAAATCACTATCGATCCGCTTTCCATACGTAGAAGATTCAGTCAACAACTCTACAAGGAAAGAAGAGATATGGTGAATATCATTGATTGGCAATCAAGCATCAATCTCACGCCAATCAACAACGGCTAGAATTCTAAATTCAAAGCCTATATAGTTGAAGATAAAATCTGGAAAAGTGGACAGAACACCCGTGAGCTATACTGCTATTATCCTTCAAGTTTTCTGCATTCCAGACTTAGAGCTTCAACATCTTGTGATTCTACATCACACCAACCACCTCGATTCAAGTCTGTCTTGTTGAGAGAAAGAAGATCACCCTGCTAGCTAGTAGTTTTCTAGTGGTAACGTAGAGGTAATCTGTTGTAAAGGGACACGACCCTTATTTCGTGCATAAGTATCACTCTAGTTGTGATTGGTACTTGTGACTCGTTCTCCACGAGTATAAAGAAGCAGAGTATCCTAGTAGTGGATATCTAATCTGGTTTGGATTAGACCGTGGACGTAGGGGGTTTCCCGAACCACGTTAAAACAACTGTGTTCTTTACATTCTGCATCTTTATATTTCAGTTGTTTATTATTCTAACCAGCACAATCATACAATCTGCATTTGATTTAATCAATCTATTAAATACCTGATTAAGTCTTTAAAGGTTTTCATTAAAAGAGCAACCAACTCAACCCACCATATTCCGCACACGCAACACTTACTGAACTTCAAGATCACTCTTGATCTGCTTTTAAGTGTTATTCACGAGAGTATTATCTGGACAGATTGATATCGATCTGGTGATCGATCTGGTCTGTCACCTCTGGCAATCTCACAGCGAGAAAGCTTAAGCTCTCTATCTAAACTGTCAAGTAAAACTGAAAAGTTAGTATTTGGTGTATTCCCCCCCCCCCATACACCAAACCTTGCTCTTTCGGGACCAACAAGTGGTATCAGAGCAGTGGTTCAAATTGACCATTGTTTTGTTTCACAAGGTTAAAACCTGCGTGGTCTACTTGAATAGATCTAGGAAA